>NW_026490960.1:0-22422 GCF_026875155.1 Cherax quadricarinatus
CCCCTAAATTCCTTTTTTCCCCACAGTTATCACATTCTCAGTTACTCTTCCTCACAGTTTACCATCTTTCCCCTCATTACTCATTCACCCTCACAGTTAACCATCACCCACAGTTACCCTTCCCCTCACATTTACTCATCATCACTCTCAGCACTCACTCACCCACAGTTACTCATCATTCATCCTCACAGTTAATCATTCACCCTCACATTTTACTCATTCACCCTCACAGTTACTCATTCACCCTCACAGTTAACTCATCATTCACTCTCGCAGCTACTCATTCACTCTCACAGAAAACTCATCATTCTCCCTCACCAGTTACTAAATCATTCACCCCAGAGTTAATCATTCACCCTCACATTACTCATTCACCTCACAGTTACCATTCACCTCACATTACTCATTCACCCTCACAGTTACTTATCATTCACTCCCACAGCTACTCATCATTCATCCTAACTCTCAGTAGTAAGTAACCACTGTGCCAGTTGACTCACGACCAACCGTCTCTGCCTGAGTTTACTGTCTGAACTCATATTGAGCTGACCTGGCATTATTCAAAGACCCCCTCACATATGGGTACTGTGGGCGGCCAGTCAGTCAGTTATACGAGAGAGAGCAGAGAGATAGGTACGGCTGTAAGGGCGCTACCCACCTTGTCTGTAATTATACGTACTACCAGCCTACGTGAGTATTACTTTACCCAATCCACGTGTTCGAACTTTCCCACATGATATAACAGTTACTCATTCACCCTCACAGTTACTCATCATTCACCCTCACAGTTACTTATCATTCACCCTCACAGCTACTCATTCACCCTCACAGTTACTCATCATTCACCTTCACAGTTACTCATCATTCACCCTCACAGTTACTCATCATTCACACTCACAGTTACTCATCATTCACACTCACAGTAACTCATCATTCACCCTCACAGTTACTCATCATTCACCCTCACAGTTACTCATCATTCACCCTCACAGTTACTCATCATTCACCCTCACAGTTACTCATCATTCACCCTCACAGTTACTCATTCACCCTCACAGTTACTCATTCACCCTCACAGTTACTCATCATTCACCCTCACAGTTACTCATCATTCACCCTCACAGTTACTCATCATTCACTCTCACAGTTACTCAATCATTCACCCTCACAGTTACTCATCATTCACCCTCACAGTTACTCATCATGCCCCTGGATCAGACTCGTGAAACATCTCATTCATGAAAAATTGTAAGAATCCAAATCTTGGTCGTTCAAGTTTTCTTTGGAGTATCCTGACCCCACTAACTCCCTGGAGTCTACCTGTAGAGTGTTCAGCGGCCCGGTCCCAGATCAGGCATCCAGGTGGACATGATCAACCAGGCTGTTGGTGACAGCCGCGCAAAATCCAAGATCGGAAACTTACTTGAGAAACTTGTCCAGGGGTCTGTTGGTAATCTCCCTTACCATGGGTCTGCTGGTAATCTCCCTACCAGGGTCTGTTGGTAATCTCCCTTACCAGGGGTCTGTTGGTAATCTCCCTTACCAGGGGTCTGTTGGTAATCTCCCTTACCAGGGGGTCTGTTGGTAATCTCCCTTACCAGGGGTCTGTTGGTAATCTCCATTACCAGGGGTCTGTTGGTAAACTCCCTTTACCAGGGGTATGTTGGTAATCTCCCTTACCAACGGTCTGTTGGGAATCTCCCTTACCACGGTCTGTTGGTAATCTCCCTTACCAGGGGTCTGTTGGTAATCTCCCTTACCAGGGTCTGTTGGTAATCTCCCTTACCAGGGTCTGTTGGTAATCTCCCTTACCTGAGGTGTGTTGGTAATCTCACTTACCTGGGGTGTGTTGGTAATCTCCCTTACCAGGGGTGTGTTGGTAATCTCCCTTATCATCTATCTTTTGGCAGTCTTCCTTACCAGGGGTCTGTTGGTAATCTCCCTTACCAGGGGTCTGTTGGTAATCTCCCTTACCAGGGTCTGTTGGTAATCTCCCTTACCAGGGTCTGTTAGTAATCTCCCTTACCAGGGGTCTGTTAGTAATCTCCCTTTCCAGGGGTCTGTTGGTAATCTCCCTTACCAGGGGTCTGTTGGTAATCTCCCTTACCAGGGGTCTGTTGGTAATCTCCCTACCAGGGGTCTGTTAGTAATCTTCCTTTCCAGGGTCTGTTGGTAATCTCCCTTAACAGAAGTCTGTTGGTAATCTCCCTTAGCACCGGTCTGTTGGTAATCTCCCTTACCAGGGGTGTGTTGGTAATCTCCCTTACTAGGGATCTGTTGGTAATCTCCCTTACCAGGGTCTGTTGTAATCTCCTTACCAGGGTATGTTGGTAATCTCCCTTACCAACGGTCTGTTGGTAATCTTCCTTACCAGCGGTCTGTTGTAATCTCCTTACCAGGGGTCTGTTGGTAATCTCCCTTACCAGGGGTCTGTTGGTAATCTCCCTTACCAGGGGTCTGTTGGTAATCTCCCTTACCTGGGGTCTGTTGGTAATCTCCCTTACCTGGGGTGTGTTGGTAATCTCCCTTACCAGGGGTCTGTTGGTAATCTCCCTTACTAGGTGTCTGTTGGTAATCTCCCTTACCAGGGGTCTGTTAGTAATCTTCCTTTCCAGGGGTCTGTTGGTAATCTCCCTTAACAGAAGGCTGTTGGTAATCTCCCTTAGCACCGGTCTGTTGGTAATCTCCCTTACCAGGGTGGTTGGTAATCTCCCTTACCAGGGATCTGTTGGTAATCTCCCTCACCAGGGGTCTGTTGGTAATCTCCTTTACCAGGGGTATGTTGGTAATCTCCCTTACCAACGGTCTGTTGGTAATCTCCCTTACCAGCGGTCTGTTGGTATCTCCCTTACCAGGGGTCTGTTGGTAATCTCCCTTACCAGGGGTCTGTTGGTAATTTCCCTTACCTGGGGTGTGTTGGTAATCTCCCTTACGTATGATGGGAAGACGGTTAAAAGTCTTGTTCCCTTCTGAAGTCTATGAACCCCTACTTTTCATTTTGAGTAGTTTGCACCGCTGCCAATCCTCTTATGTTTATAGGGAATAATTTGTGAGCAGATTTGGGACCAATCCTGAAATTTTCCAGTGTAGATTATAATGGACTTCTCTCGCATACGCTCCAAGTATTACAGGTCGAAGACCTTCAAACGTTCACAGTAATTTAGGTGCAAAGTATCTACAACAAAAAGAATGGGTGCAACGAGTACACTAAGAGAGAACTGGATGAGTGTCAGAGGTCACCAACTCTTCAACGCCTTCCCTCCGTGCATAAGGGACATTACCAAGAAACCTCTACAGTCTCACGAGGACAAGTTCCTCAAATCAATTGCCGACAAGCCGGGCTATGGTTTGTCCGCTCTGTCTGTCAACTACTACTGGATCTTGATTCTGGAAATGTTCGAGGCGAATAACTATCTGATTCTCAAGCCATCGTCATACTGCCTCAAAACAGTCATCCATTTTAATATGGACTGGTTGATCAACAGGTTTGAGGTTGATATTATATGCATGAATGTCTATAGCAACGAAGACGGTACCTACCCTCTGTTGCCACCAAATCGATTCATCCTTCATTTGAACATTATTTGCTCACGAGTCCACGTTGGTTGTGGCATTGTTACGTCCTTTCTGATGGAAATGGTCGTACAGGCATTACAGGATCTCTGCCTGGGTGCCTCGGGTCAAGAATTATCACACCATCACTAAATATAGGATAATATCTCCACTAAATGTTCCATCAATGGAAGATCTCAGTCACTTTTTACATGGTTCATCAATGGCGCACAGCTCCTTGGGTGCTCCTGAGATTATCGTTTTATTTCTTCCGGCAAATATCATGTACGAGGTCTGGTGAGGTACTTGAACCTTGTCTCCAGGACTTTTATTAAGGAACGTATCAAGGCTCTTTCTGTCAACTACTACTGGATCCTGATTCTGGAAATGTTCGAGGCGGATAACAGTTTTCATCAGATAAGCCGTGCACACTGACACCAGCACCTGCCTCAGTCTCTTCACTCGTAGTGTTGGCAATATTGTTCAGTTCACATTCCATTCATACACAGATGATAAGGAAGAAAAAATACATACCAGTTACATTAAGCTGTTTCATATACAGGATAATTCCTGCATGTTTGGTTTTGCATTTCACTGACACACACAAAGAAACTACAGTGGTTATTATCGTGATTTACAGTCACTATCAATTGGGTTCACTTGACCGAAAATGAAAAAAACACAGCTTTAAATATTATTAATTTTTCAGTTTAGCAACGAAGTTCGACGACAAAAACAAAAATAAAATCCTTCCGAAGACGAACATGAATGGGATCCTCAATAAAAACAACAAATCTGGTATTTAAGATTCTTGGAAGTGTGCTAAAAGGCACTTAAACCCAAGACTTGGTACAATCCAATAGAAATCTGATCAAGTCCATATGAACGTTTTGGGGGTTAATCTAGGTCACCCGGGGAAAGCGGCACCATCCGGGATCTGGGGGCGCTGCGAAAAGTATACAATTCGACAAATAGGAAACCAGCCACGAAAAAGGGGTCTTCACAAAACCGGAGGAGGAGGTATGGGGGTGATAACCAAACATGGGGGGGGTTTTGTGGCGAGCACATCAACCACCCCACCTTCTGGGGCCCCAAACCCCAAAATGAAAGGGTGGCCCGCTGTATGAAATAAACCACCGACCCTGGTCCATGGAGTTTGGAGTTGACCACCATAGCCCCACGATGGTTCAGCTCCTTGACACCCCTTTTACAAACGGGGAAGCGGGGAAAATTTGGGGCGAAAAGAAAAAGCATCAACAAGACTAATGGAATTAAGGAAGATAAAAATTTGGATAAGACAACCGAAAGAAAAGGAAGAGATGAAAGAAAATCATTTTCAATGAAGATTCAGCAAAGGCTTCATTAAGAGCAATTTGTTTTTTTTTCCCCCCTCTCGGGGGTCCGCCGGATGACCTTGCTTTCTAGAATGGTTCGCCCGCCCCCAATGAACCCCCCCCCCGGCCACGAAACCCTCCCTTGGCATACTTTTTTCCCCTGACCCTGTTGGTTGCCGAGACGCGCCCAAGCATGGAACACCAGCATCTGTTTTTCCAGGACTTAAATCCACGATCAAGGAGAAGTTTGCTTCTCTCAAGGAATGACTAAAAAGACGTGGAAATGGCATCACTTTTTAAATTGATGTGAAAAAAAAACAAACCCGAAAGGGTTTAGACTGGGGAAAAAATTGGGAAGACATCATTTTTAAACCGAAATGGGGGACGGGGCTCCAATTCCTTGGATCTAGGGGTCCTTCCCAAAAATAAACATTCCCCTAAAGGGGATAAGTGAACACCTCAATTTTTTTAAAATAATAATACGTAAATCTAAACTGACGGTGGGACACCACGAGCGAAAACTTTGTTTCCCCTAACTACAACTGGAAATAAAGAATTTCCCCACATAGCAATGGATTAGTAAACGCAGTACCGAGGCGGGTGAGAAGCAACATAGTGGTTTGTTTGGCCCCCGGGGCGAGGGTCACACCTTGCATCTAAATGACCACAAAAACCACTTCCTCCTGGATCACAGGGGCCACCCACCTATAATTATCTACCTTCCTTATAAGATATCTTCATAAATTCTTTTTTCTTTAGGAGTAAGGGCCTTCCCCATAACTCCAGCGGCTGAAGGAAACCTTCCAACTCCTGTAGCTACTTAATCCATAATGAATAAAAATGGTCGGGTGGCACCGACAATAAGTGGAAAAGGCACTTAATGTACACTTCAGAATATTTATTATTCCTAAATGTAATAAGGTTTTTTATTAAACACCATAGTGGAATGTTTAACAATTCTTGGGGTTTACTGAAGTTTCTCAGCTCAACTGACAGACTTCATTACCTTATCTCAAGACCCTAAGCTTTTCGACAGAATAGACAGACTGTCCAATACAGATAAACCCATAGCACACACCGCGGAGGTGCCCAATTTGATTGACTAAAAAAGGGATGTATTGGAAATCATGGGTGGCTTGGTGAAACGTTCTTCGTCAAAAACGTCTGCTGGACGTCAGTTTCCTCACATCGACCCATTCGGGACGCCAAATTTGCTGGTGCTTGCAGTTCAGGGGTAAGAGTTCGACTTAACCAACAAAGACCCGGGATCAACTACTGAGGAGCTGAGGTATAGGACAAGTTTCTCCACCCCTTTCTACTCAGTTTCACCTACCGGGGGGCTAATGGGCGTCGGGGGCCACAAAAGAAGACAAATAGAAAACCAAAATACTTTCTTGTGATATTCTAGAAAACTCCCGAAGTTAATGAATTAAAATGTTTTCCCTTCAACGTCCACTTTTGAAAAATAGGGAAAGATTTTTTAGAAATTTTAAATATTTTTGGGTTTGGGTCGATCACTTTGCACACAAAAGGCTACCTGAAGGATGCGGCCCCTTCCAAGACCAAAACTTTTAATGGATCGGGGGCGATCAACCAGACTGTTAATACTGGTCGCATGCACCCCAACGCTAAACCAAAAGCCCACGGGTTAGGATTTAAGAAATTTTGTCCTTTCCTTTCCGAAGACAGCCGGGGGTTTTTTGGGTAATTACCCACGGAGAGGGGGTTTGAGGGGGGGAAACCCCCTGACATTTTCTGGGTTCCCTTTTAGTGTACCTTTGCGTACCTTTTTGTTTATAGCCATGATATCCCTTTTGATGACCAGGTTGACCAGGCAACCTTCGGGTGTTGCTTGGTCAACCAAGCTGTTGCTCGGGGGCCCACTGCACCAAAAATCCATAACAGTTTGGGTTGACTGAACCTTGAAGATATTTTGTCCATTTCCTTATGAAGGCTTCACACTTGTTCCAGCAGTTTCTGATATTTTCCCGGTAAGATTTTAAAATACGACTCGGTGCTGATACGTGTTCCCTTTTTGCCCCACCGCCCCCCTGCCCTCACGGTTTTATTTTGCACTTCCTCCCATACAACCCACTCCATAGTTTCATGGCAGGTGCGTTTTGAGACCAGGCCCTAAAATACTTTCCCGGATATATTATCATGTACTCCGCCCAGTGATTCATATTTAAGACGATCTCTGTATTTGTTCCAGTTCTGATATTTCTCCACCCTAAGGGGGGCCGAAATTGAGACAGAAGTTTGCACATGGCAAGATCAAAATAACGGGTTTTCTGAGCGTCAGCTTCTCGAGACACAAACACACCCGGGGGCACAAAACACCGGGGCCAAAACACGACCCACATTCTTTTGCAGGCGGATTGAAAAAAATTCTGTACGGTAAAAAACTGACTAGCAAAGCTAGGCCCAGTTACGAGATAAATTTTAAAGTATTTAATACCTATCGGAGACGGGGAAAACAATCAACAATCACATACAGCATTTAATGCTATTTTTAAAATTTTTTCGGGGGCTTTTTATCAACATATCGCGAATGAACTTCACATTTTTTCGCATCTGTTTATCTTGAATATGATGACATGCACATATACATGTGCAAAAAAACTTTCTTTCGCACACACTAGCAAGGCTTTGATTTAAGCTAGTCTTCCAAACGGACTGAACAATTATCTTCCCAGTTTGTTTACTCTGGACCTGGACCTCTCCAGTACCAACCCTCCTTAAAAGGGCGACCAAAAACTGCACTTCATTTCAAAACCCTGTGACCGATTCGAGGGTTTTTAAAGGGTTCTACCCCCTCATCCCCAAACTGGGCATCGAGCGAAAACCTTCAAAAGGGGTCAAAGTATGTCACGGGGCCGAGATCGTGGGGGGGACAATACAAATTTTTTGGTTGACTAGCGTAGCGGGGGACGCTAAACAGGGTTCGGGGGGATAGAACCTCGATCAGCCCAAAAAACTCCAGACCGCCCGGTTTTTGAACTCCATCGTGGGTTCCATCCCCGCCCGTGGTAGGGTTTTTCTTGCATCGTGTCATTAGATTCGCGAGCCCGGGTCCTAAAGAAAAAAAAAACGCAATACCGGTTTGGGAAACAATCACAAATAAGCCTCAAGAAGCTTACGACGACTTTTTCTGCCCCTTGGACAATTCAAAATTTACTTTTTTTTTTTTGTCTACGTTCGCCACCCCGTAGGACCCACTTCCACCGGGAATCCCGCCTACCAGTGACTATGCCCCGTCTGCACAGTCCCTTACCACTGGCGCCTATAAACCGCCAGTCTTTTGCCTTTGTTCCAATTCTCCCACCACCGCGATGCTGTGAACACTAACCCCAAAAGGCTGAGGGACTGATTTTTATCTTTTGTATAATTTTTTTGTTTTCTAATTATTCCTAAATCTGTATTGATAAACCACGGAGGGCGAAACGTCTACAATAAAGAATCCAGATTTTGCCATTTTCAAATTTTTAAATTTAAAAACGCTAACAACGTATTTTGCTCCGCTTGAATCACGTCATTTGGGGAGGGACTGAAACATTTCTAATTCTTTTTCTAAAGTGAGTGATAGTTTGGCACCATCCCTCTCAGTGATTATTTTCCCGTAAAAATACCAAGGTCGCTCAAACCTGGGCCCAGATCCCAGCCCCCGGGGGGGTCTTGCTGGGCCTGAAAAACCAGGCTGTTGGGTTCCCACACTCAGTGCGACGTAGGCTGATCAGGGACAACTAAGAACTTACCATGTTAAGTCTTAAAGCCCCCCCAAGGGAGGTTCCTTGACTTGGAGGGGCTCTTGATTTAGGGAATTTGGGATCGTGCTCCCCCCCTGAATTGAACTGAATCCCTTTCCATCCCCCCCCCCCCCCACCCGCTGTATAATCCACGGGTTTAGCGCCCCATTATAATAATAATAGATTTGAAGACGGGAGCCTCTCGCTCATTTCCCTTGTTTAAAAGGGGAATTTTTTAAAAATTTTTAAAAAGTCTTGGTCCCTTTACACTTACTGAGTTATCTCTTAACTGTACAATTTGTACCTTTGCTTTTAATTACGGGTACTTTGCACCTCGCCAACCCTCTTACAACTTTTATTTTCGAAATGTATCGGCTACACATAGTTTTGTTCATTCAAATGCGGGACAAATAGGAGATAATTAGAAAAGAGGTAAAGCTGTATGACATCTTTTCTTGAAGTATTTTTTTCGAGTGATCACCCCCTGACCCCAACAATGTGAATTGAAGCATTATAATGGGGGTGCAAAATAAGAGATGACGCACAGGAGTGGGGGGGGAAGGGGCTACAAAATTTAAGAAAAAAGAATATAAGAACTGAGGAAGACTACATTTTCGAGGCTGATGGACTGAAACACTTTCCCTCACAAACTGTTTCTAGTCTCTTTTAAAGTAACTCTGTTTCGACTAAAGAATCTCCCTTTGCAGGCGAAATTTTAACGGAAAAACGATACCGAACTGTTGGCCATGTCTCTACCCCTTTTTTTTGCAACTTCTCGACAGTTTTCACTCGACTGTTAGCATCATAAACTCACATTAACGAGTCTTACTCTTGAATCCAACTTTCCGTGTGGCCACGTGTTTTTTATGTTTTTTATTGTTAAATTACGTTTTTATAGTTTATGTTCAGTAACCTAACGCGAAAAAAAGGGTAAAGAGGAGGGGCGGGGAACGGTTGGAAAAGGAAAGTTGTAAAATAATCCCCTTGAAGTGCGAAGGGCAAAGAAACCATCTTCACGTCTCGGGCAGCATCGCTGTAGGAACTAAGTTACCCAAAACAGGAACAAGGGAAGGAAATCTTGAAACGCCCCGGGTTTTTCAAGACAACTCTCAAGCTTTGTTAGGGATCACACAGCTTGCCCTTATCGAACAACTCCCCACACACGTACAAAACGAGCGGTTATTTCCGCTAAATACGGAGAATTACTAACACCTTTTGCTCTCCGTTAAAAAATTTCGTTTTCCCCCCAAAGATATTTTAAATAAATAAATAAAAAAAAAAATTCGACAACCCCACATGATATGAAATTTTTTATTGTATCCCAAAAAAACACATAAAAAAATTTGCTCGACTAGGGCTTTTAAGAAAAAGTTGGAACAGATCATGGGATCATTTGGGCTGAGTTTTTACATTGGGACTGAAAGCAACTACACAAAGGCCTGACAGACACCACAACAAGAAGGCTTCTTTTCGAATCAATGAGGAAGTGAGGATAGGATCGATGATCCCCCAGAGCAGTGAATAAGCAGTCAACATATACGAATAAAAACACCCGGGGATACAAATAACCGAATATTTCGCCTAACTATATCATATAAAACGAAAGAGGTAAATTTTGGGAGCGGCAACAAAAAAGGGCGACAAGATCGACCTTGGTTGACGCACACAAAAAGTGCTAAAGGAAAAACTGGGAAAAAAGGCACTTTAATTTAACTTCTTAAAAAATAACCCCCGAAAGTAGGGGAATTAAATCAAAGGTGCCACAGTGAAAAGTTTTGTTTTCCCGCAGGCACAAAACCTTCCTTTTCTGCTCTTGTTTTTATAAAACCCTTACAGAAAAACAAAACCACATCACGAACAACCCTGGCTAATAACACCAGAACCCCCAGCGATGCGTTTACGAAATTACAGCAGATCTTCAACGAATAAAATCAAAAACTTCCCGTTTGCTTCAACACATTATGACGTTCCCTGAAGAAAAATTTTCAGCTGCTTGCTATGGGGGGAAAGACTGAAAGGGAGTAAAAGGGTTCTTCAAACCTTCATAGAGCGAAAACCGTTTTAAAAAACTTTGGGAGTGAAATTCAGAAGTCTCAAGGAAGGACACAACAGTTTTGCTAGCTACCGCAAGGAAAAAGTCAGGGGGGGATTATAGAACTTTCAAACAAAAAATGCAGAGCCATAAAAGATTTTCGAGTCACTTGCTCTCTCCAGGTGGAAAACCTTGTATACTAACCAACCCCTTTAAACCCAATTTTTCAAAAAAACACAGAAAGAACTTTTTACTGTCACATTCATTCAAACCCTACAAACTACTGGGAACATTGGGCTCGCAACTCTGTATTCCTTGAAACTTAGGCATAAAAATTACATCAAACCCTTTTATATATCATGATATTTGAGTGTTTTCTACCCCCGACCCGGCCTGGACCGGGTAGTCTGGTGCTTGCCTTGCAACCCGGGTGTTGCGCGGTGCCCCCCTACCCACATATCCTTATAATTTACACCTGAAAACCGGAGGGACTGGTTTCCCAAAACCCGGACACCGAAATTACCAATGGGGAAAACCCAAGACTGGGAAGGTGCGATAAAATAAAAGGAACTCTGATTGTCAAGGTTTTCCCGACTTTTCAGTTTCTTTATAAAAAGGGGGTTAACCAACAAACCTTTTGGGGGCTTTAAAGGGAACTCGAAAGAGCCACAATCGTTCCTCCCAAACCCGGCGTGGGTTTTTACATGGTCCTACAAACCGCAGAACGTCTAGCTAATTTGCCCTAATCCACCGGAAAGCCTGTCTGTGACCTGGGCCCGGGGCGCTGAACTAGAAGCAACCGTCACTATCCATCAAATTTCCCGATGCTGCGCTATATTACCTTGTCTTTTTCTTCCCCCAAACCCGAACTTTTTGCTGAAGACTACGATTATATTTTTGTATATAAAAAAAATTAATAGGGATAAAGATAAGAGGCGCTAACCCTGGGTCACAAAATAATACCAGTGAAAAATTGGCTTTAAATATTTTTTTTAAGCATTTCCAGAGGGAAATCTTTATATAAACAACTGTTTAAAGGGATTTTAAAGGGGAACAAATGCCACTTAAAAGTTTTACACCAGAGAATTAAAAAAACGATTTAAAAATGATAGAGATAAGGGTGATACTCGCTAACAAGATACATAGATCCCCACCGATCCCCCCAAGGTACCCCGCAAGATACCCCGTAAATACCCGCAAGAAACCCCCCCAAGCTACTCCGCAGTTAACCCCAAGGTCCCCCCCCAATTAATCCGCAAGTTAAAACCCCAAAGGGACCTCCAAGTTAAACCCGCAAGGACCTCGCAAGTTTAAACCCCCAAGTACCGCAAGTTAACCCGCAAGGTACCCGCAAGTTAAAACCCCCAAAGGGACCCGCAAGTTAACCCCAAGGGACCCCCGCAAATTAATTCCCCCAATTACCCCCAAGTACCCCAATTAACCCCAAGGACCCGCAAGTTAACCCGCAAGGGACCCCCGCAAGTTAACCCCAAGGTACCTCGCAATTAAACCCCAAGTACCTCGCAAGTTAACCCCCCAAAATCCCTCGCAAATTAAAAACCCAAGTTAACCCCAAAGGTACCTCGCAAGTTAACCCGCAAAGGGACCTCGCAAGTTAACCCCAAGATTCCCGGGGGCTCAAGACAAATAACCAGTAACGATGGTCCCATCAATACCCTTTTATCAAAGGGGTAATTTCCCACCCACGATGACTCTGACATATTGCCCACCTGGATCTTAACTTCTTTGCAAGAGACTTTAGTAATTAAAAAGAGGGACGAAAAGGAGACTTTTAAATGAGCCATAGTAGCAGCTGGTGGTGGAAAGCAACATTTGAAGATATTCCGAAGTGGGGGGGGGCTCCTAGTGTATGTGGTCCTGACCATAACAGGGCAAGATTTACAATGGAGTCGAAAAAAAAATTTTTTCCAGGGTTTCATGGTGTGGGGTGTTTCAAATTTTGGTACTATCAATACCCCCCAAAATAGCTGTCAGCATAGTTGCTGACCCCTTATAAGTTACCTCCATCTCCCAACCCTCCCCAACAAATGGTCCAGCGGGAGCGCGTAAAATTTTTAAATTTACGCAGAGTAGGGGATTAACTTTTTCTCAGCCACGACGGACATTTGTAGTGCCCGATGGCGGCCTACCTAACACCACACCCCGAACACGTGTCCACCAGCCTTTTTTTTTTCCTCTTCGTCAGTCTTTGTATCTTGTGTTTTATTGTTTATTTTATTTTTTTCCGAAGGTTTTCACAGTTTTGCAATTAACCCAAACCGCCCAAAACATCTGTGGGGGGGGGGGTCAAAACCCCACACCATCCAAAAATTTTCAAGTGTTAGACTTTTTTTTTTTTCTCAGTGATTTTTTAGGACATTTATTTTTTAGTGATTTCTTAGTGACTTTATTTTTTTAGTGATTTTCCCGTGCATTTATTTTTTTAGTGATTTTTTGAGGACATTTTTTTTTTCGGGATTTCGAGTGACATTTTTTTTTCAGTGATTTTTTGGGGACATTTATTTTTTTATATTTCTGATGACATTTATTTTTTTATGAATTCTTGACATTCATGACTTTATTGCATCCCATTTGCAATTTTTTTTTTTTTTTCTTCAGTGTTTAAATTTTTGTGCTTTATTTTTTTTTCTGTTTTTGTGTTCTTTTTTTTTAAAAACTTAAGTAAGATTTTCCCTTTTTTTCCCCGTTGGTTTCACAATTAATCAGTAAAACTTGGTTTACACTTCATAAATTTCTTGTGTTTACGTACTGTGTTTTCCCTTTCCAGAAGTTAAAAAAAAAATAATTCAGTAACTGTATCTTATTTCGCACACAAACCGTTTGCTCAGTTATTTTTTTCTCCCACATTTTTGTATTCTTGATTTTTTTTTATTCATTCTTACCCCCTTTTACTGTTTTAACTTCTTTTATCTCATTCTTTTTTTTTAGCCAGTGTCTAATTTGTCTTATCTCCAAGGGGAATTATTTCCAAATTTTGTTGAAGCAAAACAATTTTTTTCATTATTTTGTTTGAAGCAAAACAATTTTTTTTCATTATTTGTTTGAACAAGACAATTTTTTTCCATTATTTTTTTGAAGCAAGACAATTTTTTTCCATTATTTTTGTTTTAAGCAAGACAAATTTTTTTCATTTTTTGTTTAAGCAAGACAATTATTCCCTTATTTTGTTTGAACAAGACAAATTTTTTTCATTATTTTGTTTGAAGCAAGACAAATTTTTTTTCATTTTTTTGTTTTTAAGCAAGACAATTATTTTCATTATTTGTTTGAAGCAAGACAATTATTTTCATTTTTTTTTTTGAAGCAAAACAATTATTTCCTATTTTGTTTTTGGAAACAATTATTTTCATTTTTGTTTGAACAAACAATATTTTCATTATTTTTTTTTTTAAGCAAGACAATTATTTTATTATTTGTTTTTAAGCAAGACAATTATTTTCCCTTATTTTGTTGAACAAGACAATTTTTTTCATTTTTTTGTTTTTAAGCAGACAAATTATTTTCATTATTTGTTAAGCAAAACAAAATTTTTTCCATTTTTTTTTTTGAAGCAAAACAATTATTTCCATTATTTTGTTTGAAGCAAGACAAATTTTTCCCCTTTTTTGTCAACACAAACCTTTTTGCAAGAAAAATTTTATAGTTTTTGCTAATAATGTGTTGTGTTCTTCATTATTTTAAGGTTAACCCTTTTTCTGTTTTTGTTTTAAGCTCTCTATTAAATTTTTTCATATTTCATTGAACAAATTCACTCTTAGGGAAATTTTTTTTTTTTTTAAAGTAAAACATTTTTTGTTTTTCATAAGTGTTGCTTTAACGCAATTAACATTAAAGTGTTCAATCATTCATTTCCTGAAAATTTGTTTTTTGGAAACTGCATTTCTTTTGTGGGGAAATTTTTTTACTGAAATATTTACTCATTCTGCAAAGAATCTTGCGCAAGTATTGGCTACCATTAAATTTTTCTTTCAAATTTTTTTTTGTAGGTTTTTTGGCAGTAATTTTTGATTATACTTTTATTTGGTCATTTTTTTTCATGCAATATTCTCTGATTTCTGCTTTTAACTTTTTTGTTTTTGTGCATAATATTTTATTTTTTGTGTCTTTTTTTTTTTAGAGAGAATTTCTTTCCCCGTCCATTTTAAAATTTTTTTCACAAGATTTTTTGAAATTTTATTTTATCATTTTTGATTGATTATCATTTTTTGTTTTAATTTTCTTATTTAATTGAGAGTAAGCCAACTCACTGGCCATTAATTTCAAAAATTTAAAATAAATTTTTAGTAAATCGATTTGAGTAAATTACAATTTTTCTTGATTTCAATGTGTTGCTTATCCATTTGATGGTTTTTTGTGATTTTTCCTTTCTCTACAGAGGACTTTTTTTTCTTTTCTTACGAATGTTAAAATATTTTTTTCCCATTTAAAACTTACTGTGCCATACATTCCCTATTATTCTCACTTTTATGTCCTTAAGTCAACATGAAAACACTCCCCCATCCTAATTTCCCTTTCGACGAAAAACAATACCTACTAACAAAGTGTTTGTTTCACACTTGTACTGAGATTTGTTTAAAGGCGCAAATTTAAGTTCAGATTAAGTTCCTATAATCCTGAATTACTTATTTTAAAGTAGCCGACGGTCAGGCACTAGTAAAACTGTCACTCCTGTCTGGACTCCACCCCAAAAAAACATGCACGCAGGAATTACAGTTACCTTGGGGTTTTAGAGGGAAATCAGACAACCCCGGTGCTGAGATACTATCCATGCGATGGCGACTTTTTCAAGTAGTCGTTCCTTCCAGGGGACCTTTGTGAAGAATATTACTTGTAATGAGTTTTCCATCTCTTGCGATGTCGCAACCATTTCAGAAAAACGTTTTTTGTGGCTAGTGTACTCACTTTTAGTGTTTTTTTGTTCCCTTTGGTTTTCCCAAAGGTGATACTATCCTATTGACAGAAACATTTTAATTAAAAATTGTTTCTCGATAAACTTCACTGTTTTTAACGTTTTTTAGACAGTCCTTATAGCGATACCTCGGGACTTGGGTGTGACCAAATGAATACCAGCATTGTTGCCGTTCATTTTTTTTTCCCCCGTTCTTGCCATAAGATAGTAAACCGTTCTCCCTTGTCATATTTCGGTTTTTAACTTTTTTTTTTCAACCGGGGAAGTCTCCACTCCACCATTTGTTCATTCCTCCAGTAAAAAGAACCCATCCCTTTGTCTGGTGTGATTTGATTTCCCGCCCAGAAGATCTTGTTCTACTTAACCACCAGCACCCCTTAGTGACTTTGTACAGCCAAGAAATACGTATCACACAGCCAAGTTGGGGATTCCAGGGAGAAAGTATACCCAAATAATTCCACAGTCCTAGTGAATATAGCTTACATTTAATACTCAGCAGACACCCTCAGTCAAGGCATGTGTTTTCCCTTGCAAAGGATTTTTGATCCTCCCAGGGCAATAACTATTCTGCATATGAAATCTTTCCCTCACAGAGTTTGGGTTTTAAATGTACATAGCCTGTATAAATAGATGTACAAGATGAATGAAGTTGTCAACTGTGTGTTTTTTATTAGCTGATCATTTTTTCAGAAACTTTTTTTTTTTTTGTGTTCATGTTCCCTCCGATCTGAGAATTTGCAGTAATGACCCTGTGCACGCCAGATCTGCCTTTGCTATTAATTACTTTCACCTTTGTAAATATATATATTCTCCTCAGAATCCTTAGAGTGGTATGAATACAGATCGATTGATCAATTCCATCCTTTATTATTTCTATGATTTCTTATAATTTGATGTATTACGATAATACCCTTTATGATACCATTCATTAGTTCTAAGTTACATATGTCTTTGCTATTGTATAGAATCAGCCCAGAGCCACCCTGCCTGTTTCAGCCTATAGCATAGTAATTGTATGTCGAGACGAACATACGTAACATGACCGAGCTGTCAGCATAGTTGCTGATCCCCTGTATATGTATAAGTTATCTGAGTGTCATAGTACCATCCATATGTTTTACATAATTGACCCCTTGCTAGGCTCAGTGACTAGCATGTGGGACGTCACGTGATGCCGCATGTGAGCACGCGCTCCTGGCCTTGTCCTTACTTCCGCACTTTGGTCTACAAACGGGCAACACAGGCAGTCCTGGGCTCCCTCTCGCACATCCAAAATGGTGTTTAACTCCAACCATCACATCTCCATGAACCCTCCCAACATAGCTGCCTTAAGATGACATGCCCAACAAGGAGGGTGGTATACATCACATACTCAGCCAGAGCGGCAACATAGATTCCCCAGCAATAATTTACCTCTGGAAGTTTATAATAATTTTGAGTGGGGGAAAAAGGAGTACTTGGCACCGAGACCCTATTAATTACAGCGTGGAACCTGGGAGTTACTGTCAGACACAATCATTATATGATAAATGGTTCAGAGAACCACAAGTTTATAAACTAGACCATGTGTAAAAATTTTGGAATCTTTATTGTGGAAACATTTCGCCACACAATGGTTTCATCAGTCCAATACAAAGAAGAATGGTTGAAGATCGGAAGGAGTTTGGGTAATCAGTCCCTCAGCCTGGGTCGATATATCAGTCCATCAATCTTTTCAAGACTGATGGACTGATTTACCTCAAACTCCTTATCTTACCAAATCTTCTTTGAAACCGGGACTGACGAATCTACTGTAGGGCGAAACGTTTCCTAGGTAAAGATACCCAAGTGTTGCACATGTGTCTAATAGATCAGACACAATGATGCATCACAGCCTCACTGTCCCCAGGTATATAAAGCCCACCTGCCACTGTACTCACATATAACATAAAAATAAATTTACACATAAAACAAACAAAGGGATGGCTGATAAATGTGTGTGTGAAGCAAACTTATGATGACGAATGAGAACGATGTTTTCCCAAAAGATTAGGGAAAAAGGGCCCGATTTCTCGTAAGAAACTTAAAAACCCCCTAATATATATATATATTATATATATATAAAAATATATATAAATATATATATAAAATATATATATAATATATATATATTATATTCATTTTCCAAACGTAGGATCGCTGGGAAGGCGATGCGTACACTGTGCTGTCCCCTGGAGCGGTATAAGGTCGTAGGGTCGAGTCCTGGGTTGCCGCAGTTTGGTAAATGATTTAAAATTACTTGTTTCGTGATTTCATTTTATTAATATATAAATATATATATATATATATATATATATATATATAATATATATATATATATATAATTATATTATTGTACCCACGAACAATTGGTATTGATCAATAACAACAGTACGACTAACCAAAAGGAGTTTAACCCAGCTGCTTTGCCCTGCCTCATGACGGGCGAAAACTCATGACGCCCTTTAAACCACCGGACCACACAAAGGGACTGTGTGGAAACTGTACACCAAGACAAACAACAGTGGAAAAAAATCACATATACACCTCAGTACACTAACTAAAGACAACGTTTCGCCTATTTGGCGAAACGTTCCATTTAATAAATGCTCTGAGCCTTACACAAGTATCTTTTTTTACAATTTTTTTTCGGTGTCACTATACCATTTACAACCAAAAGATAGAACAGTAACCAGGTCGAAGTTAGCAACATTTCAGATATAACTGGACAAAGGTCAGAGTAGCACTAGGAAGACCACTAGACTGTCCAAGATGACCAGGATCTTCTAACATGGTAAACTTACTGCAGCATTTTTTCTGATCTTGTAGGAGATAAGAAAACATTACTTTCCTAGCTCGCTCCTAGCCAAGGTCGCAGCTGTGTCCACTCAGTTACCCATATAGTTACTGGTATCTATTTCAAGAAATTTCCCAGAATATAAACAGCGCCAACGCGTGGAGCTCTTAAAAGGCAGACAGACGAAAAAGAGATATGCCAAAAAAAAAAAAGACGGTCGAAAGAAAGGAAAAACCAAAGACAATGGGAAATTAGACAAGAAAACAGGAAGACAGACCACACAAAAACAAGAAACAGGGAGAGAGAGGGTAAACTGGCAGACATGGGGGGAGGTGACAAAAAAAGAATAGGAAGGAAGAGACCACAAATATGTAGACAAAACTAACGACAAACAAGCCAGTCATCCTGTCAGACCTGCCAGTGATACTATCTTACAAGTTTTGGCCCTTGACTGTTAACGAGAGCTGGTTCCTGTTGTGATATGTATCGCAACTGTTTAAAAGGTCGATAATAGGTGTAAATAACGGCGAAGTGCTTTGTTTATCGCTGACCCATTACTTGAGAGACATCTGTACAGTGAGAGACAGAGATAGGAGACTTGCTTCTGGTACAGATGTTGGGTAGTTGCAGAGTGTAGAGTCACTGGGATGTTGAAGTTGAAATGCTAAGATCAGCACACCGTTGTAGAGGTGTGTGGAGTGTGGTTGTAGAAGGTGGAAGGGTGTGGTGGTGATGCAGGGGAGTTGTGGTGCTGGTAGGTGGGTATGATGGGGTAGTAAGGTGAGTATGAACTTGTGTTAAGTTTCCGGACAAACTCAGAGGATACTAATATGAAAAGTCGCCAGGAAAAAGATTGGGAGTGCACTCATCAGGTCTGGAGGGAGGCTGGAGGAGTGGAGGTAAAGACGACAATGAACAAATTGTCAGGACCCACCACCACACTTTCTGGTACACAGCCAGGAAGATGACGGGGGGATAAGAGAACCTTTAAAACAAAGGAAATAATGCCAATGGTGACACTATTTAAAATGGCCCGTGGCCTGGTAGAAAAAGCTCTCGCTTCACACGCTGGGGGGTCCTTTTCGATTACCGGCAAGGGGAAACACTGGGCGTGCTTCCTTACACCTGTTTCCCCGTTCACACATCAGTAAAATGGGGAGCTGGGCGTTAGTCGACTAGTGTTGGGCGCATCCTGGGACAAAAAAGGGCCTAATTTACCCGAATGCTCAGCATAACAAGGGGCTTTCTGTATAGTAGTATGTCACTGATGTCAGCTAGGACTGTATACCTTGTACATGTAAATTGTAGAAATAAAGATATTATTATTATTATTATTTAAATTTTTATAATTATTTTTATTATTGAAATAGGTAGTGCTCTCTCGTTTGGGTACTGTTCTGATTTTCTTCCCGTTCAGGCGGGGGATATGTCCCGAGCTGCAACAGATACACAAATCAAATTCAAGGTCCTCTTAGATCCAATGAAACATTGGAATTATTGGTTTTGCCTTAAAGTTCTAAACATGTACTTACTAGAGCGGAGGAGGTAGATACTGAAATAAAATGCCTGGAAAATACTTAATAATAATGATAATCTTTATTTCTGCAAGTACATGATAAAAGGGTAATACAGGCCAAGCTGACATCAGTGACATCTACTATACAGAAACCCCTTTTGTTAGCAGAGTATATCGGGCAAATTGGGTGAATTTTGTTCACAGGATGCGCCCACACAACCAGTCGACTAACACAGAAGTACCTATTTTACTGCTAGGTTTAACAGGACAGCAGGTGTCTTAAGGAAAAAACATCCTAATATTTCTCCCCATACCGGGGGATAGAACCATGGGGATATTTACGCTAGCAGTCGAACAACGGGAAAACGGGAATTTGTACCAAAATCTGCACACTGCCATAACAATTGACGGGAGAAAACAGGGAAGAGAAAAATAAATCCAGAGAACAGTGCATGGGAATAAGAAGAGAACATCGCATCAACATCCGTCTGGAACGACGGATGCTGGGAAAAAGTGTAGAAGTCTTCAGAAAAAAACTGGACAAATACTCACTAGGTGCCAGATACCCCCAAGCAGTTACGGATATGTTGGTCAGCGAGCCGCCAGCAGCAACAGCCTGGGTTTACCAAGCTAGCACCAGACGAGCATCACTCAAGGTCAGAACCCGAGAATAGAAGACCCTCGATCATCAGAGTTATATCCACCACCACACTGGTACACCAACCACAGCTACCACCACCACACTGGTACACGCTAACCACAGCTTCCCCCACCACACTGGTACACGCTAACCACAGCTTTCCCCACCACACTGGTACACGCTAACCACAGCTTCCACCACCACACTGGTACACGCTAACCACAGCTACCACCACCACACTGGTACAAACCTAACCACAGCTACCACCACCACACTGGAACAAAGCTAACCACAGCTTCCACCACCACACTGGTACAACGCTAACCACAGCTAAACCCCCACCACACTGGACACACTAACCACAGCTACCACCACCACACTGGTACACGCTAACCACAGCTACCACCACCACACTGGTACACACTAACCACAGCTAACCACCACCACCACCCCCACGGGACACACAACCACAGCTACCACCACCACACTGGCACACACTAACCACAGCTACGCCCACCACACTGGCACACACTAACCCAGCTACACCACCACCACACTGGTACACACTAACCACAGCTACCACCACCACACTGGCACACACTAACCACAGCTACGCCCACCACACTGGCACACACTAACCACAGCTACCACCACCATACTGGTACACACTAACCACAGCTTCCACCACCACACTGGTACAACACTAACCACAGCTACCACCACCACACTGGTAACACTAACCACAACTACCACCACCACCACACAGGTTACACACTAACCACAGCTACCACCACCACACTGGTACAAACTAACCAAAGCTTCCACCACCATACTGTGTACACACTAACCCCAGCTTCACCACCACACTGGTACACACTAACCACAGCTTCCACCCCCACACTGGTACACACTAACCACAGCTACCACCACCACCACACTGGTACACCTAACTACAGCTAAACCCCCACCACACTGGTACACACTAACCCACAGCTACCACCACCACACTGGACACACAACCACAGCTACCACCACCACCACCACACTGGTACACATTAACCACAGCTAAACCACCACCAAAACTGGTACACGCTAACCACAGCTACCACCACCACACTGGAAAACAACGCTAACCACAGCTACCACCACCACACTGGTATTCTCTAACCACTGCTACCACCACCAAATGGCACACGCTAACCACAACCAACACCAACACACTGGTACACGCTAACCACAGCTTCCACCACCACACTGGTACATGCTAACTACAGCTTCCACCTCCACACTGGTACATTTCTAAATACAGCTTCCACCTCCACACTGGTACATCTAACCACAGCTTCCACCACCACACTGGTACACACTAATCACAGCTTCCAAACCCCCACCTGTACACACTAATCACCAGCTTCCACCACCACACTGGGCACACTAATCACAGCTTCCACCCAGAACACTGGTACAGGCTAACCACAACTACCACCCAAGACTGGTTCACACCCCCCACCACCCACAACACTAGGACACGCCCACGACAGCCACCACACAGTCCCCCCCTTTTAAGGCTGAGAAAATTGCACTTTCACTACCCCCATCTACTTAGTAAATAAGGAAAATGTCGGGGACGCCTAAAGTCTTTCATATTGTTGATATCCCGGAGTTCAGGAGACAAACATAATTTACATCTGGAAAAAAACTCTATGAACTGATACTTTATCTGCATATTGAAATAAACCAGTCATTGATAAACCACTGATAATGCACACTTCAGAAAGGAGGCAGTAACACAACTGTAAAAAACAACAGACTTAACTTCAAAACATTAAAAAAAATCTTGGAAAAAAATTCTCGAGT
>NW_026490965.1:0-10470 GCF_026875155.1 Cherax quadricarinatus
TAATAATAATGAACTCTTAATAATTTATGCTAAGAGAAAAGTACTGAAATTACTGCAAATATTTTCACATGTTTTTTTTCTTCATTTTACTAACATTATTGATTATTAGCCTAAAAAATAAAAAAACCAAATACCACATGAGGTTATGAGGAAAAAACGAAACATTTAAAACAAAACAGACTTTAGAACAATACATCAAACAAGTGTTTGAAATAGAAAACATCGTGCCACAGCATATTCCAAAGATTTACATCATAAACGGGAAAGCAGACCTCATACCAGAGAAAGTGTTAGCAAATTGCTTATTTCCTAAGACTGTAAGAAAGTCCTTCGACGACACATTACTCAGCAGAAAATTAAGAACACTAATTCTGTTCATGCTGGAGTAAACGTATCAAGTGAGGTAAACACACCTTGAAGAACACTGACGAAAACCAAAGGATGGTATAGTCTTCAGTATAACTAAATCCAACTAAATCTATTTCGAATCTTGACGACCATTCAAGAAGCTGAATGTTTCGCTCACACATGTAAAGTATGAGACCAAATAGTTGTGGTAGAATAACGTAGCCTATAATAAACATGAGAAAAACAATGTTAAAGTTTATGAAAATCTGTTATTTCTTTAACGGACTAGTAGTAATAAAGTGTCTTAAGTGATTTCCAGAAAAGTGAATGTTGAATAATTAACTACAAAACAAGCAGGTCTCGTAATACTGTGCTCACTCGGTTTAATAGTATGATAAAAGGCAATGCAGATACAGTGCACAAATACGTTGTTCAGAACAACGTTCTATCAGTCAGTCCTTGCACTTCTAGACATATGTTGAAAATGTGATCCATACTCACAGTTATTAGCAAAATATTATCATATAATAAAAAGGGGGGAAAAAAAAATTGAATTTAATCTCCCAGCAATTGAGGGGGACGTTTGAGAGCTGTGAACCCCAAACACAGCATTATCCTCAGAGAGGAACTTAACTTTGACAAATCAGCAACACCCAATGAGCCCCTGACCACATATGATATTAGAATACAAGTGTTGTTAAATATCGTTATAGAACGAGCAGATGTAATTACAGGGGAGGACACACAGAATCTGCGCCAGTAAATACACCCACCAGGGTATGGCTAGAAGCATGGTCCAGTCAAAGAAACGAACTCCTCTACCTAGACCTCCATGGGAGGCCACCCTGTTGTATCTTCGAATTCGTCTATTTAAATTTCATAGTTTTCTCTTTATCTTATATGAGTTTTTCTGCATTTTCGTTCATATAAAAGCGTAACACCATATTTTCCAATTTGAAACTGCCTTATTATTGTATCAAAGTTTCTGGTGTTATTGTGTTAAACACTGGATGATCTTCGGTACATCGGTGTAATTATGGTATAACATAACACTTACATCGCTGATATTGCTGTACATAACAGCGTTTTCTTTGTATCTTTGATATTACTACTATATAAAAACGTGAGTATTTGCTCTGCTAATGTTCTAAGATTGTATAATATTTGTGAATATTGTTATCGTTGCACCACTATGTTTATTAGAACAAGATAACATTTTATATCTCTGGCAATAACTACATAAACCCATTTATCTTATGTATTTCTGATACTAGCAAAGGTCTCCTTGGTAAATGTTATCTCTTCCATCCATTCTTTATTGCAACAGTCAGTTTCTTGTATAATTACTTTACAGATTCTATAATTACAGGATTTTGTAGACCGAAATCAAATTGTTTTACCAGGTAATATGGTTCAATCAGTAAAAACTTCCCCAGTAAAAACTACTCCAGTATTGTTTATTTCACATATCAAACGCATCAGCCTTAGACTAAACCCCCTATCCTTGACACATTTTTTAACTTTGGATAATGTGTACCATCAACATTAATGTACCCTCCTCAGTGTGTGTGTACTCACCTGTTTGATACGCAACCTAGTTGAGGTTGCAGGGGGGGGTCGATTCCAAGCTCCTGGCCCTGCCCTCGTTCACTGTCGCTACTAGGTTGCACTCTCCCTGAACGCCTTAGCTTTTATCATACCTCTTGCTTAAAGCTATGTATGGATCCTGGCCTCCACTTACATTCGTCTTTCCCAAAGCTATCCAACTTCCTAACTACTCTGTGGCTGAAAAGTACTATCCCTAAAATCCCTGTGATTCATCTGTGTCTTCAACTTCCAAACAGTGTCCTCTTGTGGCTGTGTCCCCCATTCTCTGGAACATCCTGTTCTTTGTCCACCTTGTCAATTCCTCTCAGTATTTTGTATGGCGTTGTCATGGTCCCCCCTACTCTGTTTGTGTGTGTGAAGTGTGTGTTTGTCAGTTCCTCCATCCATATAACACAATGAGTCTCGTGCTCTCCAGTATCCTCACCTCTAACTTCCTACATCAAATCCCTCCCCAAAATCATGTGTCCAGGAAGTCGTCCGTCCTGTTCCATGGGGGGTGGAGTGTCTATGCCATCGCCACAGCTTCTCGGAGTCCCCAACGACCTGCTGTGCATTGGAATGTCATTTCCAACTACGGTCGAGACTTTCCATGTGGAGGAAATTATAGGAATACAGAGAAATCTGTGTCCTGTAATGACCCCTCACCAAAACAGCTATGAAGTAGTCCACCAAGATACCCAGATATCGTTTATTCAATGAAATTTTTATTCCACTTATGTGACAAGTATCTCTAATATGAATATATATATATATATATATATATAGTATATATATACATATATATATATATATATATATATATATATATATATATATATATATATAAAATATATATATATATATATATATATATAAATGCAAACAACCACTCTGAAGTAATAGATAAATCCAAGCGCTCAACGTGGACTACTCACATTAATACAAGGAACTATGAAAGTAAAGCATCCAAGGAAGATATATAAGGGGTCTGGTCGGTCACTTTCACTATCAGATCCCACAACGGATTTAAAACACGGACGCGCCGGCGAAGCCAACTTGGAAAGGTCCTTGGCATCAACTCACCCCACAAACTATTCTAACCCAAGGAAAAAAGAAAATTATACAGATTATTTTCCCAGTGTATTATTAAAATACTTCCCAAATCTATTAATTATAAATGGATCTAATTTATATAAACCAAAGGAAATTTCCATATAATTGTCAAAACTGCTTTTATGAAACAAGATTCAATGTTATATTTCCAGGTCGACCAAGGACGTGCTTTATACTACATTCTCAACTGTTTTGAAACTCAATTGGATGGATTAAAATCTCTTACATGATAAATAGTAGCAGTGGAATCTCTGTCCAGTACTAAATGCAATAGTTATGTTGTTTTTAATCTTAGTTCGAGTATTTTTACTCAGTTTGTACGCGTAATAAACATTATCGCAAATTTTACAAGGAATCTAATATGCACATCCATCAGCTTTTTGGGGGAATTTCTTTATCAAAAGTTTTTTTACTGTATAGAGATTTTTGAATACAACTTTAATATTAAAAATCATAAGAAGAGAATCATATCAACCAAGTTTTCATGGTAAGGGAGAACCACATATTTTTTATTTGAATAGGCATGTTTGTCCCTTTTTGGATTGTAAAAAGTATTTTCTGGCAACTTTAAAAGATTTATCAATTACGATTTCTGGTATTTTAAATCATTACCTATTTCATAAATTTTGATATTTCCTCATCTATGAACTCAGGACCACAAATTCTAAAGCTCTCAGAACATTTGAAGAGAAAACAGACAGATTTGAACTCTATCTTGATCGAGGAATAATAGTGAGACATAGGAACAGTTATTTAGTAGGTTTTCTGTAAATTTAAGAATTTGAATTCATTATTACCCTTAATAATTAAAACAACTAGAAAAGGCAATGAGTTTTAATTTTCTTCAAAACTCAACAGTAAAGTTTATTGAATGGGCAGGGCGGAGATATTAAATTTTCCAAGGAAAGGTGTATGGATCTACATTTTTGGTCATAAGACACAAAATATCACCTGTTTACTGTGATCTATATTGCATATATAATATATATATATATTAAATATAAAAATATTATATATATATAATAAATATAATATATAAATATATAGTATAAATAAATATATAGTCTATATATATATATATATATAATATATATAAAATATATATATATATATATATAAATATATAAATACAAATATATATATATATAAAATATATAAAATATAATAAAATATAGTAATTAGTATAAAAATATATTCAATATGTAGCACAATAAGCGTAAGTTTGAATGTTGTATTGTGTGTAAATGACGGACCAGTTCTTAACCTAACTTTTCACCTCCACGAAAAATGTAAAAAAAATTTAATATTTCTTTTGTTACTCGTCTTTTGTGATTGCCAAACATGTACACGGTCAGAATGTACACAAAACCCCAAAAAAAATAATTAAAAGTTTCAGGGATGAAAACAAGAGCTAGAGACGCGACACCTGACTAAATGGAGTTTGGAGGTCGCTGCTAAACCTGGCCAGTATATCCGGGGTAAGATGTAAAAGAGATATACCTGGCCAATATACCTCTAGCCGGGTTTATATCTCCCATACTATGTTGTGATGAACTGTGATTTATGGATATAACCATTTATCGAAAAATGAATTAGGATACAATATTCATTTACGCCATGAAGCATGTGGGACAAAAAGGTCGAACTAAAAGGCAATTGCTACGGATTTTCATTGTTGGGAGAATTCCTGCGGGGACGTAGAAAAGTTGTGTATACTAATAAATATATATATATTTTTTATATATAAATTATAATTATATAAAATAAATTATATAATATATTATTATTTAAAATATAATAATTAATATATTAATATAATATATTATATTAATTATAAATATATATATATATATAATATTTTGATTATATATATATATATATATAAAAATATAATAATATAATAATATATTATATATATATATATATATATATATATATCATATATATATATGCAACAGTTAGTATCTTATTTTGAGACTTTCGCCTACACATATTGTTTCAGACAACGGAACAATGCTCTTCTCCAGACTGAGGGACTGACCACCTCAAAATTTTAAGGGTGATGGACTGATTACATCGTCTTCAAGTATCTTCTGCTTCTATCAACTTTTCTGTACTCGACTGAAGAAGCCTACTGTGTAGGCGAAACGTCTCAAAATAAAGATACCTAACTGTTGCATATGTGTCTTACCTAACAATCTGTCGGTATTTTATACCATTTTAATGTTCATATATATATATATATATATTTCGTGCCGAATAAGCAGAACTTGCCATCTTGGCTTAAATAGCAACGCTCATCCTGCCATATAGGACAAGTGAAAATTTGTGTACGCAATAATTTCCCCAAAATCATTCTCAAGCTAACGAAAAAAATATATTTGATTGTGTTTCTTTAGTACTAAATTATTGTAAACGTATTTAAAATATATTTAGTTGGGTTAGGCTAAAATAAATTGCTCTTGTTATAATAAGGTTAGGTAAGTTTTCTAAGATTCTTTTGGTGCAAAATGAAATTTTTTTCATTAACATTAATGAAAAAAATATATCTTTAAACGTATAAGAAATTTTTTTAGAAAGGACTTAATTTTAAATGAGTTTCTTGCTAATTGACCAGTTTTACATATTCGGCACGGTAAAGAGAAGTAAATGCGAGGGTCTTGACAAGAGCGTGGAGTTAAAAGAGAAAGAATCACACATAAAGTGGGAGTTGTCACAGTTGCTCTTTTCTGATGACACTGTGCTCTTGGGAGATTCTGAAGAGAAGTTGCAGAGATTGGTGGATGAATTTGGTAGGGTGTCCAAAAGAAGAAAATTAAAAGTGAATACAGAAAGAGTAAGGTTATGAGGATAACAAAAAGATAGGTGATGAAAGATTGGATATCAGATTGGAGGAGAGAGTATGGAGGAGGTGAATGTATCAGATATTTGTGAGTGGACGTGTCAGCGATGGGTCAGTGAAGGATGAGGTGAATCATAGAATTGATGAGGGGAAAAAGGGTGAGTGGTGTACTTAGAGTCTGTGGAGACAAAGAACTTTGTCCTTGGAGGCAAAGAGGGGAATGTATGAGAGTATAGTTTTTACCAACGCTTCTATAGGGTGTGAAGCATGGGTGATGAAATGTTGCGGCGAGGAGAAGGCTGGAGGCAGTGGAGATGTCATGTCTGAGGCAAATGTTGTGGTGTGAATATAATGCAGAGAATTCGTAGTTTGGAAGTTAGGAGAGGTGCGGGATTACCAAAACTGTTGTCCAGAGGGCTGAGGAAGGGTTGTTGAGGTGGTTTCGGACATGTGAGAGAGAATGGAGCGAAACAGAATGACTTCAAGAGTGTATCAGTCTGTAGTGGAAGGAAGGCGGGGTAGGGGTCGGCCTAGAAAAGGTTGGAGGGAGGGGTAAAGGAGGTTTTGTGTGCGAGGGCTTGGACTTCCAGCAGGCGTGTGTGAGCGTGTTTGATAGGAGTGAATGGAGGCGAATGTTTTTTTTAAAACTTGACGTGCTGTTGGAGTGTGAGCAAAGTAACATTTATGAAGGGTTCAGGGAAACCGGCAGGCAGGACTTGAGTCCGGAGAAGGGAAGTACAGTGCCTGCACTCTGAAGGAGGGTGTTAATGTTGCAGTTTAAAAACTGTAGTGTAAAGCACCCTTCTGGCAAGACAGTGATGGAGTAAATGATGCTGAAAGTTTTTCTTTTCGGGCCACCCTGCCTTGGTGGGAATCGGCCATGGAAAATAATTAAAATAAATATAAAATATAATAGAAGAAGAGGAAGAGGAGAGAGAGAAGAGAGAGAGAGAGGAGAGAGAGAGAGGAAGAGGAGAAGAGAAGAAGGGAGAGGAGAGGAGAGAGAGAATTCTGGGAGGGTGGGGAAGAAGGGCATGACATCTCTCACAAATTGGGGCAAGTACTATTTAAGCCAACCATCTTTATTTATGTTTTAAAATGACTTAATTTTCACAACAAACATAGGAATGTTTTGCTTTCAATCCAAAAAATTTTTTAGATTTATGTGGGCAACAAGCCGACATCTTCCAATATGTCAAAAAAGTTATGAAACATTTTTTTAGCATGACGATAAGGTTTATTTAGAATTCAAAACGACATTTGATGGAATTAGAGGTGTTTATCAGCAGGAAGGTCAAAACCCCCTTTTCCCCAAGTACCCTAAAGGACCCCCCGCCAAACGAAAATTTTTTTCGAAATTTTGCATATTTCATTTCCTTTTTGGGGCCGTATGATTGAAATTTTCAGCACAGGAAACCGATAAACCTTCTAATGTACACCAAAAAAAGAACGAAATCATTTTCATAAAAAAATGTGGGGACAAAAACGCGGACCGCATCTTCCCTTTTGGAGAGACTTTCCCTAAGTTAGTTATGCCAAACTAAAATTATTTATTAAACAACCTAAAACATAACTGACTAAAAATCTTCATTTTGCGATTTTAAGTGCGAGCTAAGAAAATGGGGTTTTCAAAAAAAAAACTCAACGGTTTTTTGGGACATTACAGGGGATTTATTACAAAATAGTAAAGGGCTTTTTTCCGAAAATCTCTATATAAAGAATGTCCTTAAAGGGTTCAGTTCTCAATTCTCACCTGAACTTTTTTTTTTTCCAAACTTGTGTATGATACTGATGATCACGCAATAATTTTATAAAGACATAATCATATTTGGGTAAATGAATAGGAAAACCTACGATGAATTTGATGACGACTAAAAACCCGTACAAGGTGCTGACAAAGAGCTGACTACTGCTGTACACTGGGGCTGGCAATGAGTGAAAATACTGCTGTAACTGTTGCCCCCCCAAAAATGAGACCACAACTGCTGTAAAACTGGTGCTGGGCAATATACCACAACTGCTGTCACTGGGGCTGGGCAATGATGACGACTACTCTTTACACGGTGTGGACAATGATGACTGACAACGCTGACACTGGGGGCTGGACAATGAGCTGACTACTGCTTCACTGGTTCTGGGCAATGTACTGACTACTGCTGTACACTGTGCTGGACAATGATGACCGACAACTCTGTACAAATGGGGTTTAAATGAGACTGACAAATGCGTACACTGGGGCTGGGCAAGATACCACAACGCGACACTGGGCTGGACAATGATCAGACTACTGCTGTACACGGTGCTGGACAATGAACTGACCTGCGTAAAAAAACTGGTGCGGACAAATACTGACACGCTTAAAAACTGGGGGGGACAAGATACCACAACTGCTGTACAGGGTCGGGGCAATGATGACTGACTACGCTGTACAGTGGTCTGGGCAATGATGACGCTACTGCTTTACACGACTGGAAGAATGATGACTACGGGTGTAAAACTGGTGCGGTCAAAAAGATGACTGACACTGCTTTACACTGGTGCGGCAATGAGACTGACAATGCTGCACTATTGGGCAATGATGACGACTACTGCTGTACATTTGGGGCGGCAATGATTTTTGACTACTGCTTACACTGATGCTGGAAATAAAGACTGACTGCTCTGTACACTGGGCGGACAATGATTATGACTACTACTGACACTGGGCGGACAATGATGACACTACGCTTCACGGGCTGGCAAGATAGACCTACTGCTTTAAAACTGGTCCTTTGGGGGAATGAACTGACTACGCGACACTGATCGGACAAAAATGACGACTGCTCAGAACACTGGGGGCGGCAATGAACTGACACTGCATCACTGGTGCTGTTCAAAAGGATGCGACACTGCGTACACTGGGTCTGGTCAATGATGGCTGACTACTGCTGCCAGGGCGGGCCAATGATGCTGACTACTACTGAACCGGGGCTGGGCAATGATACTGACTACTGCGTCATTGATGCGGACAATAAGACTGACTACTGCTTTTTACCAGGTCTGGTCCCCTGATGACGACTCGCGTACACTGGTCAGGCAAAAATGACTGCCGCGTACCCTGAGCTCGGGCAATATGACTGACTACTGTTGTACACTGGTGCTGGACAATGATGACTGACTATGCTTGGCATGGGGCGGGGGAAAAATGACTGACTACTGCGTCACTGGTGCTGGACAATGAGACTTACTACACTGTAACTGGGGGGATAAGATTCTGACACTGGTACACTGGTTGACAATGAGACAAAATACTGCTGGCACTGGTGCTGAAAATGATACTGACTACTTTTACACTGTGCGGACAAATACTGACAAATGCTTACACTGGGGTTAACAATGATGACTTTTAAAACGCTGTACACTTTGTGCTTACAAAAATGAAATAAACTGTTGAACACTGGGGCTGGGCAAGAACTGACTACGCTTTGACAATCTGACAATGAGCTGCTACTCTTACTCTGAATTGGACAATAAGACTGACACGCGTATACTGGGGCGACAATGATGCGACAAATGCTTTTCGCTGGTCTGGCAAAGGAAGTCTGACTACTCTTTACATGGGGGGGACAAAAGACTGACTACCTGTACACGGGGATGGCAATGTGACGACACTGGTTTTATGGTGCTGGGCAAGAAAGACGACAAATGCTGTACACGATGGGAAAAAAATGACTGACACTGCTGTACACTGAGTTGGCCCCTGAGACTGAAATACGCTGTACAGGGTGCTGACAAGTTACTGAAACTCTGTGCACTGTGCTGGCAATGAGACTGAAAACTGCTTACAAATGGGGCGGCAAAGACTGACTACCCTGTCAGTGGGCGGGCAAGATGCTGACTACGCGTTTCACTGGCTGGACAATGAAAGCACTCAAAAACGGGGCGAACAATGAAACACACGCTTAAAAACTGAGCTGAACAAAAAGACAACCCCGCTGACACTGGTTGGCAATGTGACTTACACTCTGTACTCCGGTGCTGGGCAATAATGACTGACACTGCTGTACACTGGGCTTTAAAAGATTACTACTACCCTGGGACACTGGTTTTTGGTCAATGTGACTTACTACTGCTCTGCACGGTCTGGCAATAATACGACTCGCTGAACACTGGTCTGGACAATGAACTGACTACTGCTGACACTGTGCTTGACAATGTTTTACTGACTACTCTTACCGATGCGGACAAGAAGACTGCTACTGTACACTGGTGCTGGACAAGATGACGACACTCTGTCACTTGGGGGGGAAATGATGACTGAGCACTGCGTTTTCCCGGTGCTGGATAGTGATGACTGACCTACGTTGGGACACTGGGGGCTGGTCAATGGATTACTACTGTGTACACTGTTTTTGGGCAATGAAGACTGACTCTACGAAAACTGATGCGGAAAATGAGACTGAGTACTACTGAAAACGGGGCTGGATAAAGAGACTGACCACGCTGACAAATGGTGCTATCAAAAGACTGACTACGCGTCACTAGTGCGGCCAAAGAGACTACTACGCTTCATGGTGCGGGCAATAATGACGAAACCCTAC
>NW_026490971.1:0-15000 GCF_026875155.1 Cherax quadricarinatus
GGGAGGGGTAACCCAAAAATTTGACCCAAAGGGTGATCATAAAAAAATTCAAAACCCCCATAGGGGGGAATCCAAACTTGTTTTATCGAGAAATTTTTGGGATTGGGGGGTGAAAGTGGGAGGGGGAACCTTAAAAATTTGATCTGAGGAGATGGAGAATTTCGAAAAACCCATAGGGGGGATCCAAAAACTTGGTAATATTGAGAAATTTTGGGATGGGGGTGAAAGTGAGAGGGGGAACCTCAAAAAATTTGATCCGAGGAGATGGAGAAACCCCCATAGGGGGGAATGCAAAAACTTGGTAATATTGAGAAATTTTTTGGGGATGGGGGGTGGAAGGAGGGGCAATCCAAAAAACCTTGATCCAAGGAGATGGAGAGCACAAGAAAATGAAATTCAAAAAAAATTCGAAAAAAATCGGAAAAAAATTCGAGGCGCGGGGGCGATCCGGACGACGCTGCAGAAGGCGCAGCAGAAGGCGCGAAGGGGCGCGGGCGGGGCGCGCGGGCGGGCGGGGCGCGCGAAGGGCGCGCGGGCGGGCGGGCGCGCGGGCGGGCGCGCGGGGCGGCGGGCTGGCGCGCGGGCGGGCGCCGCGGGCGGGCGCGCGGCGCGACGGCGGGGGTCGCGAAGGGGGGGGGGGGTCGTGGGCGGGGGTATTGGTTGGGGGGTCAAGGGTGAGGTAGTCTCGAGGGCGATGGTCATGGTCAAAACCGGAAGTAACACCTAGGTGTGAAAAGGTGACCCTCCAGCTGCTGGTCCTAGACCGGATACCTCGCTCAGTGGAAGGTCTAAACCGGAAGTCCTCGCTCTGTAGAAGGCCCAAACCGGAAGTTCCTCGCTCCGTGGAAAGCCCAAACCGGAAGTTCCTCGCTCAGTGGAAAAATCGACTACTTATATATATTATTATATATATAATATATATTATATATATATATATATATATATATATATATATATATATATATAATATATATATATATTGGGGGATACGGCGGTTTGTTGAAAGAAGAAGAATGTTATTGCACTGTATAGGCGCCAATATACCTAAATTAAGGGTAGGTAGGTATAATATTTCTCAGAAAACAGGACAAGAGTTTCCTGACGCGGGTCTCAGTTTTGATGAAAATTTGACACAATAAAATGTCACATTAGTTGCACTTGTGTCCTTTTACCTAACATATGATGACCCGCAGCTGGAACTTTTGGTCATTTGACCAAAGCCTTTCACTGGCTTACCAGTCAACGTCTTTAAAAATTATGGTTATAATATAACCATTTGGTATTACCCAAATTCATTTCTGCCTCAAAGATTGTTATAGCAGCAGCTGACGGTCATGCATGCCCAGTTTCTTATTAAGAAAAAATATAAGTATTGTAAACAGTTGAAGTGAATTTTAGATAGAATATAACTGTGCTAAAAATCGAAAAATAATAAAAACTTATCACTTCATGACTTTTCGAAATTTGATACGTTGTAAAGTATAATATTTTTACAAAAATTACCAACACACAGGAGATTGTAATTTAAACGACGTTTTAGCACCGACTTTGACCATTGTTCTAGTCACGGTATTTTGCCGGTTTATTCCTTAGGTCATGTTTTTGTCAAGTATTGTTTATAATTATCCCAGCAGGGAAACGTTTACGTAATTACCAGAATTATTTTTTTGTATCTTTTTTCTTCCTTCAGCTTTTCACTTCTTATTTCGTTCATAACACGAACTGGCATTATCCGATGGTCTTTAAATTTCCAACACAAGTGTACGGTAACAAGGTATACATTCTAAGAACACCTGACATATGCAGGTGCACCGTGACCAGAGTTGTTGAACCCATTCCCATCCTGGAATGCCTCCAGTAATTTCCAAATTAGACGAAGGTGGAGAGTGAGAGTTAAGTGTGTAGTCTGCCCCAGTAGCTTAGTTTTGTGTGTTTTATACTGGGAAATTTTAATTACCGTTACATCATGTTAAATACATTCGAGTCTACCTCTTGTGAACGTCTGCAATATTAAGAGACCAACATACACCAATGTTGTGTTTGATACACCAGTGTTGTGTTTGATACACCAGTGTTGTGTTGTGTTTGATACACCAGTGTTGTGTTTGATACACCAGTGTTGTGTTTGATACACCAATGTTGTGTTTGATACACCAGTGTTGTGTTTGATACACCAATGTTGTGTTTGATACACCAGTGTTGTGTTTGTATACACCAGTGTTGTTGATACACCAGTGTTGTGTTTGATACACCAGTGTTGTGTTGGTGTTTGATACACCAGTGTTGGGTTTTTTGATGCACCAGTGTTGTGTTTGATACACCAGTGTTGTGTTGATACACCAGTGTTGTGTTTGATACACCAGTGTTGTGTTTAATACACCAGTGTTGTGTTTAATACACCAGTGTTGTGTTTGATACACCAGTGTTGTGTTTAATACACCAGTGTAGTGTTTGTGTTTGATACACCAGTGTTGTGTTTGATACACCAGTGTTGTGTTTGATACACCAGTGTTGTGTTTGATACACCAGTGTTGTGTTTAATAACACCATGTGTTGTGTTGTGTTTGATACACCAGTGTTGTGTTTGATACACCAGTGTTGTGTTTGATACACCAGTGTTGTGTTTGATACACCAGTGTTGTGTTTGATACACCAGTGTTGTGTTCGATACCCCGTTTTTGTTTTTTTTTTACACCATTGGTGTTTTTTACACCAGTGTTTGGGGTTTTGATAACCCAGGGGTTGGTTTAAATACACCTTTTGTTTTGTTCCCAGTTTTGTGTTTGTAACCAGTTTTTTTTAAACCCAGTTTTGTGGGCTATAAAACCGTGTTGGGTTTTTGAAATCATGTTTGTTTTCCCCATTTTTGGGTTTGACCCGGGTTTGTTTTAAACCCCCCCCCAATTTTGGGTCCCGGGGGGTTGTTGTCTTTGATAACCAAAGGGGGGGTAAAAGGGGGGGGGGGGGGGGGGGGGGGGGGGGGGGGGTTTTGGGCCGGTTCTCCCCATACCGTAATATCCCCTACCCCAGCCTCTGAGTTTTTCACCCCCTTTTCCACTTGTTCAACCCCACAGTTTTAAAAAATTCCAAGGGTTTTGGGGTTGAATCTTGGATGGGGCAAGGAGGTCAACCTTCCATTTTTGGGTTTTTTTCCCGGAATAAAGGTATTCCAGTGGAGTTTTTCCCTTTAAAACCATGAAAATATTTGATAAATAAGGGTTTTCGGAAGTCAAAGCCTCCCTTTTGGGCAAAAACCTTCGTGGGTTTGTTTTGTTTGGAAAAAACGTGGGGGGGGGGGAAAAGGAAAGAAAAAAAAGGAAAGAAAGAAAGGGAAAAAAAGCACCCTTTTTTAAGGGACTCGGCTAGCAAATGCAACTGCGTTGAAATTTCCATCCCGGTCTTCTGAGCTGTACGGTGCCTATGCCAATTGAACTAGAATCGGGGTTGTCAGATAGAAGGGCTTAAAAAAATCTGGAAATTTCAAAATTGGAGGGAGTGTTTTGCTTTTCTTTTAGAGTTTGGAATGCTCTTTCTTGAAGGAAGGTCAAACAAAAGGAGCATCTTTCTTAAGCAACTCAGTTAGAGGAGCAGGCTATGGAAGAAAAATTGGCAATGAAAGATCTTAAAAACCTGCTAAGCCCACAAAGGATCTTACGGCATCAGCAGTTTTGGGTGTTGGAAAATTTAGTACTGCAGTTACTTTACTTTGGTCAGTCGTAACCCCTCTAGGAGTGACTTACGTGACCAAGAAACTTAATTTCTGATCTGAAAAAAATTGACATTTAGACAGTTTGATCTTTAAATTGGCTTCTTCAAGCTTACCAAGTACTACATCAAGTCTTTTCAAGTGTGTATCCACGTTCTTTAGACATGACGATTACGTCATCTAAGTTCACCATAAGTTGCATTACCTATGAGACCTCTAAAGATATTAGTCATGAGCCTTGAGAATGTGATAGGGGAGGATCATAATCCAAACGCCATATGGAGGAAGTGATAATGACCTGTAGGAGTGGAGGAATTGCAGTTAGCTCTTGGCTGTCCTCATGAAGAGGGACTTGCAAAAACCCTTGTAACAAATCCAGGGTTGAAAAGACTTTGTTATCTCCGATGTTACATAAAAGATCACCCAGTACAGGAAGTGGGAAGCGATCTGGAATGGTTTTCGCATTTAACTTCCTAAAGTCAATTTACTGGGCGGCAAGTACCATCCTTCTTAGGTACTTGGCCCCAAGGGTGCATTCCAAGGTTGAATTGCTGGGTTTGCAATAACTCCATCATCAAAGCATTTGATTGATCAATTCTTCTGCGACAGCAACTTGTGAATGGGGCTTTTCTGTATGCAGGTATGTAGATAGGTCTAGTACCAGGTTCAAGTGGAATACGATGGGACTATAAGTTCGTTATACCCATCTTCTCCCCTGGAAAAGGCAATGGCTTTACGACGTTTGTCAACAGAGTCAAAAAAACGCCTGACTTCATCTGGGAAGTCTGGGAGCTAAGTCTTTCATCCTCAACTGGGAACAGATTGATCCAGTGAAGTGGATGAGGTCTCCCCGGCAGAAATAGCACCGACCCACGGGTAGGTAAACAACTCACCTCTCCTGAACAGGGTAAGGATAGTAAAACAAGGTCAACAAGATTATATTTGCTCAGAGACGAACACTGTGACCAGAAGTGTTAGCTAGGAAGAAATGGATTTAACTTATCTCTTACAACATGTAAGGATGGTTAAAAAAATTTGACCTTTTTACTTTGCAGGAATCACTGTATCGAACAGCCGAGTTGGGTACTCCTAGCAGAAGATTTATACCAGTTAGTAATTCCACAGCCCACTAGTGAATGTACCTTACAGCTATTTCCCACTATGTACCAGGTGTTGCGCACCCTGGTATGGATCGTTTCAGTAAAAACAAGCCAGATTGAAATAACTTTGGCCTCGTATGGCAACTGATATTTCTGAGTAGTTAAGAAATGTAGTGTCTGCATGCAACATAAAGGTAATGCTAATGGTCCTAAATCCAATCCAAGTAATTCCACCACCAGCGACCGGGGGAAAGAGTTGCGCTAGATTGTTAACTAATTTCCAAGTTCCCTCCAAGGCAACAAACATCTTTTGTGTTTATGGTAGACCATTTCACCAGATATTGTGAGTTAGTTCCTATTGCAGATAAGACTGCCAAAGACAGTAGCTAAAGCGTTTAAAGAACGCATTATCTGCAGGGATACCACCCCTAAGTCCCCTAGAACAGATAATGGGAGGTGAATTCTGTAATGAGATTCCTGAAAATTTGTGCACCTTGTACAAGATCTCTAAATCCACCATTGTTCCTCATCATCCTCCCGCAATGGGGTTTGCGGAACGAACCAATAAGAAAGTACTTGATTCCCTTTAGAGCCACTAATCAATCCCAACAGTGAAACTTGGGGTGAAGTTATACCTGATGTGCAGTGTCTATAAATTCTGCTTACAATGTTTCTATAGGTGACATTCCCCCATTATGCATTGTACGGTGTAGATAAACGTTTGCCTTATGAGTTGTTATATTTAAATCCGAAACCAAATTACAGCCCTGATGATTTCATAGCAACTCGTACCAGCTTAGCTCAAAGTGTTTTTTAGAAGAATCCGTGAAACATTTTATAAATCAACAGCAGAATTTACAAGAGTCGCAAACACTCGAGCAAAACATCCCCAAAATCAAAGTAGGTTTTGAGAGTTATGCTGACTAACTTTAACAAAACTTTTGCAGTGCCAAAGCTTGATCAAAAGTTTGTTTTGGTCCTTATCGAGTAGTTGAACATATCACTGATAATAAGTATAAGGTTAGAGAAATTAGTACTGGTCATATAAAGAATCGCATTTAGATCATATGAAGTTAGTATGTGATGATAATGATGTTCCAACCCAGACTAATGTGACAGACTCTGACAATCCTCCTATCCTGTACTCTCTTCCTCTGATACTCAGTCAGACGATCAACCTGAATGTCGTTATTCCCTACGTACACGACAGGTATTGAGAAATCCTCAAGTATCATTTGTAACTTCCAATTCAGATTTGCCTCAATACAGCATGAGTTAGCCAATGCAACAGAGTTTGATCCCCAGAGATGACACCCATTCTGCATATGTCAATCTTACCCTAGCAGAGTTGGGTTAAATGTAAATAACCTGTATAGATGAATAATTACAGTATCAACTTATCAGTATTCAAGAATTTTTTTTTGTGTTCACATTCTCTCCGAATTCTGAGAGTTAACAGTCTAGATTTGAGTGCACCGAATCTGCCTTTCTGTTAAACACTCTTGTATATATTCCTTCCTCAGAGTCCGTAGATCACATGAATACAGATCGATTGATCAAATTTTCTTTTTATCACTTCTATTGTGTAATCTCAACGTTGAGTTTCATTCGATGAGTTTCATTTGATGAGTTTCATTCGATGAGTTGTGCTATATTATACCTTGTATTGCATTACAGTTTCAGTTACGTAAGCTTCCATTCCAATGTTCTACTTATGTATGTTATAATGTTTAATTGTTGTGTACTTTGACATTGTATAGAATCAGCTGCCATCTCTAGTTTGTATTAGTTGTATGTCGGGACGACATACGTTAGCGTCGCCGAGCTCTCAGTAGTAGTACCAGTTCCTAGTAACCAGTTACCAGTAACCAGTGTACCAGTAGATGACTCACTACCAACCGTCTCTGCGTGAATCACTGTCTGTATTCATATTGTTGCTGACCACAGCAGTATTCAAACACCCCCCTCACATATGGGTACTGGGGTATTTAGTCTTACGAGTGAGAGCAAGGAGGCAGGTCACGGCTGTTTGGCGCTTCTCACACTATCCGTAATATACGTACTTCCAGCCTACGTGAGTATTTCTTTACCCTATCCACGTGTTCGAACCCCACATGATATTGTGTTTGATACACCAGTGTTGTGGTTGATACACCAGTGTTGTGTTTGGATACATCAGTGTTGTGTTTGATACACCAGTGTTGTGTTTGATACACCAGTGTTGTGTTTGATTACACCAGTGTTGTGTTTGATACACCAGTGTTGTGTTTGATACACCAGTGTTGTGTTTGATACACCAGTGTTGTGTTTGATACACCAGTGTTGTGTTTGATATACCAGTGTTGTGTTTGATACACCAGTGTTGTGTTTGATACACCAGTGTTGTGTTTGATGCACCAGTGTTGTGTTTGATACACCAGTGTTGTTTGATACACCAGTGTTGTGTTTAATACACCAGTGTTGTGTTGTTTGATACACCAGTGTGTGTTTGATACACCAGTGTTGTGTTTGATACACCGGTGTTGTGTTTGATACACCAGTGTTGTGTTTGATACACCAGTGTTGTGTTTGATACACCAGTGTTGTGTTTGATACACCAGTGTTGTCTTTGATACACCAGTTTTTGTGTTTGATACACCAGTGTTGTGTTTAATACACCAGTGTTGTGTTGTTTGATACACCAGTGTTGTGTTTGATACACCAGTGTTGTGTTTGATAAACCGGTGTTGTGTGTTTGATACACCAGTGTTGTGTTTGATACACCAGTGTTGTGTTTGATACACCAGTGTTGTGTTTGATACACCAGTGTTGTGTTTGATACACCAGTGTTGTGTTTGATACACCAGTGTGTTGTGTTAATACACCAGTGTTGTGTTGTGTTTGATACACCATGTTTGTGTTTGATACACCGGCGTTGTGTTTGATACACGTGTTGTGTTTGATACACCAGTGTTGTGTTTGATACACCAGTGTTGTGTTTGATACACCAGTGTTGTGTTTGATACACCAGGTTGTGTTTGGTACACCAGTGTTTGTGTTTGATACACCAGTGTTGTGTTTGATACACCAGTGTTGTGTTTGATACACCAGTGTTGTGTTTGATACACCAGTGTTCTGTTTGATACACCAGTGTTGTGTTTGATACACCAGTGTTGTGTTTGATACACCAGTGTTGTGTTTGATACACCATGTGTTGTGTTTGATACACCAGTGTTGTGTTTGGTACACCAGTGTTGTGTTTGATACACCAGTGTTGTGTTTGATACACCATGTTGTGTTTGATACACCAGTGTTGTGTTTAATACACCAGTGTTGTGTTGTGTTTGATACACCATGTTGTGTTTGATACACCGGTGTTGTGTTTGATACACCGGTGTTGTGTTTGATACACCAGTGTTGTGTTTGATACACCAGTGTTGTGTTTGATACACCAGTGTTGTGTTTGATACACCAGGTTGTGTTTGATACACCAGTGTTGTGTTTGATACACCAGTGTTGTGTTTGATACACCAGTGTTGTGTTTGATACACCAGTATTGTGTTTGATACACCAGTGTTGTGTTTGATACACCAGTGTTGTGTTTGATACACCAGTGTTGTGTTTGATACACCAGTGTTGTGTTTGATACACCAGTGTTGTGTTTGATACACCAGTGTTGTGTTTGATACACCAGTGTTGTGTTTGGTACACCAGTGTTGTGTTTGATACAACAGTGTTGTGTTTGATACAACAGTGTTGTGTTTGATACACCAGTGTTGTGTTTGATACACCTGTGTGTGTTTGATACACCAGTGTTGTGTTTGATACACCAGTGTTGTGTTTGATACACCAGTGTTGTGTTTGATACACCAGTGTTGTGTTTGATACACCAGTGTTGTGTTTGATACACCAGTGTTGTGTTTGGTACACCAGTGTTGTGTTTGATACACCAGTGTTGTGTTTGATACACCAGGGTTGGTGGAAGGGAGGTAAAGGAAGGGTTGGTGGAAAGGAAATAAAGGTTTTTGAGTACTGGGGCTTGAACATCCAGCAGGCTTATGTAAACGTGTATGACTGGAATAAGTAGTTCTCTTGGTTTGACGTGCTGTTGTTACGTGAGCAAGGTAACTTGATGGAACTCGGGAAAACCGGTTAGCCAGACTTGAATGTGGAATGTACCGTACCTGAACTCTGAAGGATGAGTGGGAATGTTGCTCTTCACAGGCTCAGTGGAATTATGATGTCTGCGCAAGACGATTATTGAATGAATCATGGTGACTCTGTTTCCTTTTTTTCCGGGTCTTCCTACCATGGTGGGAGACGGTTGAAGAATTAAAAAAATACAAAATTTTGTTAAAAAAAGATTAGCTGAAACCTCATACCTGATAACAAAACACGATTCTCCTTCGCTGACAAGAATGTTGATGCTTCATAAGTCTTCAGTAAACTTCTTTTAGTTTCAACTTTGTTCAGTCCGTTATTTCCATAGTGGTGGGTCGGTAAACCAGTGGAAGACCTCGGTCAGATGACCAAAAGTTCCAGTGGTGGGTCATCACATGGCTAAGACCCGAGTCAGGAAACAATTGTCCTGTTTCCTGGTAAATCACCTAACCTCCAGTATTTCAGTATTGACCTAATTAGCACAAAACAACAATGATAGAAAAGCCACACAGTACATTAAGCATTACTTTTCTAACCCTCAGATCCTAACAAAAATAATGTTTGTGTAATGACGTGGAATGAAAGCAGTGACATATACAAATCATTTAATTATATTAAGAGGGTCACAACACTCATGACCCAGCGAAGATAACTCTGAACACACTGATAACTTATCATGATAAACCAGCGGTGCTTGATGGTCACCTGTGTGTTTACACGAGACTGTTCTTGCTACTGTTGCTGCTGTTGACCAATTGTTGTGACCTTGTTGCTCTGACCTCTTGTTGCTGCTGTGACCAGTTGTTGTGACCTTGCTGCTCTGACCTCTTGTTGCTGCTGTGGGTGGCCAGTTGTAACCTCTTGTTGCTATGACCAGTTGCCGGGACCCGCTGTGACATTCTGTTGCTTCTGTGACCGGGACCCGCTGTGACATTCTGTTGCTTCTGTGACCGGGACCCGCTGTGACATTTTGTTGCTTCTGTGACCAGTTGCCCTGGCAGTCTTCAAGCTGGCACTGGACAAGCACCTAAAGTCGGTTCCTGACCAGCCGGGCTGTGGCTCGTACGTTGGTTTGCGTGCAGCCAGCAGCAACAGCCTGGTTGATCAGGCTCTGATCCACCAGGAGGCCTGGTCACAGACCGGGCCGCGGGGCGTTGACCCTCGGAACTCTCTCCAGGTAAACTCCAGTTGTGACCTCATGTTGCTGCGACCAGGCGTGACCTCTAGTTACTGTGACCAGGTGTGACCGCTTCTTACTGTGACCAATTGTGACTTCTCTCATCTGTGACCAGGTGTGACCGCTTCTTACTGTGACCAATTGTGACTTCTCTCATCTGTGACCAACTGTGACTTCGCTGCTGTGACCTGTTGTTGTGACCGCTTGCTGCTGCGACCAGTTGTTGCTGTGACTTCTTAGTGCTATGACCTTTAGCTGCTGCTGTGACTAGTTGTGACCTCTTACTGTTGTGACCAGTTGCTGTTGTGACCAGTTGCTGTTGTGATCAGTTTCTGCTGTGACCAGTTGCTGTTGTGACCAGTTGCTGCTGTGACCAGTTGCTGTTGTGACCAGTTGCTGCTGTGACCAGTTGCTGCTGTGGCCAGTTGCTGTTGTGATCAGTTGCTGCTGTGACCAATTGATGTGACCAGTTGCTGTTGTGACCAGTTGCTGTTGTGAACAGTTGCTGTTGTGACCAGTTGCTGTTGTGACCAGTTGCTGTTGTGACCAGTTGCTGTTATGACAAGTTGCTGCTGTGACCAGTTGCTGTTGTGACCAGTTACTGTTGTGACCAGTTGTTGCTGTGAGCAGTTGCTGTTTGTGACCAGTTGCTGTTGTGATCAGTTTCTGATGTGACCAGTTGCTGTTGTGACCAGTTGCTGTTGTGACCAGTTGCTTTTATGACCAGTTGCTGTTGTGACCAGTTGGTTGTGACCAGTTGCTGCTGTGACCAGTTGCTGTTTGTGATCAGTTGCTGCTGTGACCAGTTGATGTGACCAGTTGCTGTTGTGACCAGTTGCTGTTGTGACCAGTTGCTGTTGTGACCAGTTGCTGCTGTGACCAGTTGCTGTTGTGACCAGTTGCTGTTGTGACCAGTTGCTGTTGTGACCAGTTGCTGTTGTGACCAGTTGCTGTTGTGATCAGTTTCTGCTGTGACCAGTTGCTGTTGTGACCAGTTGCTGTTGTGACCAGTTACTGTTGTGACCAGTTTTCTGCTGTGACCAGTTGCTGTTGTGACCAGTTGCTGCTGTGACCAGTTGCTGCTGTGGCCAGTTGCTGTTGTGATCAGTTGCTGCTGTGACCAGTTGATGTGACCAGTTGCTGTTGTGACCAGTTGCTGTTGTGAACAGTTGCTGTTGTGACCACTTGCTGTTGTGACCAGTTGCTGTTGTGACCAGTTGCTGTTGTGACCAGTTGCTGTTATGACAAGTTGCTGCTGTGACCAGTTGCTGTTGTGACCAGTTGCTGTTGTGACCAGTTGTTGCTGTGAGCAGTTGCTGTTGTGACCAGTTGCTGTTGTGATCAGTTTCTGATGTGACCAGTTGCTGTTGTGACCAGTTGCTGTTGTGACCAGTTGCTTTTATGACCAGTTGCTGTTGTGACCAGTTGTTGTGTCCAGTTGCTGCTGTGACCAGTTGCTGTTGTGATCAGTTGCTGCTGTGACCAGTTGATGTGACCAGTTGCTGTTGTGACCAGTTGCTGTTGTGACCAGTTGCTGTTGTGACAGTTGCTGCTGTGACCAGTTGCTGTTGTGACCAGTTGCTGTTGTGACCAGTTGCTGTTATTACAATTGCTGCTGTGACCAGTTGCTGTTGTGACCAGTTGTTGCTGTGACCAGTTGCTGTTGTGACCAGTTGCTGTTGTGACCAGTTGCTGTTGTGACAGTTGCTGTTATGACCAGTTGCTGCTGTGACCAGTTGCTGTTGTGACCAGTTGCTGTTGTGACCGTGAGTTGTTGCTGTGACCAGTTGCTGTTGTGACAAGTTGTTGTGTGCAGTGCTGTTAGGACCAGTGTGCTGTGACCAGTTGCTGTTGTGACAGTGCTGTTGTGACAAGTTGTGCTGTGCGTTGCTTTGTGACCAGTTGCTGTGTGACAGTGACAGTTGCTGTTGTGACGTGCTGTTAGCAGTTGCTGTGTGACAGTTGCTGCTGTGACCAGTTGCTGTTGTGACCAGTTGTTGTGACAGTGTGTGTGACCAGTTGCTGTGTGACCAGTTGCTGTTGTGACCAGTTGCTGTTGTGACCAGTTGCGTGTGCAGTTTGTGTGACCAGTTGCTGTTGTGACCAGTTGCTGTTGTGACCAGTTGCTGTTGTGACCAGTTGTTGTGACGTTGTTGTGACCAGTTGCTGCTGTGACCAGTTGCTGTTGTGACCAGTTGCTGCTGTGACCAGTTGCTGTTGTGACCAGTTGCTGCTGTGACCAGTTGCTGTTGTGACCAGTTGCTGTTGTGACCAGTTGCTGTTGTGACCAGTTGCTGTTGTGACCAGTTGTTGTGACCATTGTTGTTGTGACCAGTCTGTTGTGACCAGTTGCTGCTGTGACCAGTTGCTGTTATGACCAGTTGCTGCTGTGACCAGTTGCTGTTGTGACCAGTTTGCTGCGTGTTGGACCAGTTGCTGTTGTGACCAGTTGCTGTGTGCGTTGGTACCAGTTGCTGCTGTGACCAGTTGATGTTGTGACCAGTTGCTGTTGTGACCAGTTGCTGTTGTGACCAGTTGCTGTTATGACCAGCTGTGCTGTGAACCAGTTGCTGTTTGACCAGTTGCTGCTCGTGACCAGTTGCTGTTGTGACCAGTTGCTTGTGACCAGTTGCTGTTGTGACCAGTTGCTGTTGTGACCAGTTGCTGTTGTGACCAGTTGCTGCTGTGACCAGTTGCTGTTGTGACCAGTTTGCTGCTGTGACCAGTTGCTGGTGTGACCAGTTGCTGTTGTAACCAGTTGCTGTTGTGACCAGTTGCTTGCTGTGACCAGTTGCTGTTGTGACCATTTGTTGTGACAGTTTCTGTTGTGACCAGTTGCTGTTGTGACCAGTTGCTGCTGTGACCAGTTGCTGTTGTGACCAGTTGCTGTTGTGACCAGTTGCTGCTATGACAAGTTGCTGCTGTGACCAGTTGCTGTTGTGACCATTGCTGTTGTGACCAGTTGTTGCTGTGACCAGTTGCTGGATTTATGTGACCAATTGCTGTTGTGATCAGTATTTTGCTAGTACCATTTGCTGATTTGACCATTTGCTGTTTGTGACCATTGCTGTATGTGACCATTGCTTTTACAGTTTGTTATGTGACCAGGGTGCTGTGACAATTGCTGTTGTGACCAATTGCTGTTTAAGACATTTTGCTGGCTGTGACTCGTTGTGTGTACAGTTGCTCTGTACCGTGAGAGGAAGCATAATATGTAAAATATTACATATATTAATATAAAGATTATATAATAGTTATAATATTATAAATTGTATTGATACTTATGTATCAATACTATAATGATGACAGGTTGCCTGTTGTTTGAAAATTCGTCTATTTTTCATCGCCATATTACAAACATTGTTACAAGGATATTAAAGAACTGCGTTGTCGGTAAATTTGCTACAAATAAGGCGTAAAGTCTATCACAGAAGATGTAAAAGTCTCTCAACATTACTCTTCAAATATATAAAGAAGATCTGGGTCCACATCGGCTTCCCTGTAAACCAATTTATATAAACTTCTGCCTGTGATCTTCTGGGCAATCAATCTTACATCACTCCAGGTTGCGGGACTTTGTGGAAAATCATTATCTGAATTAACTAATTTTTGTAACATACAGTAAATGATAACAAAGATAATTATTATTTACAATGTTACATAGACAGGTAGGAATTTGGGACACCTAGGTCGCAAAAAATGTCCCCCTTCTATACCTACCACTGTCATAACCACAAGTTGCTCTGGACCTATTAATTAAATGAAATATACATCACCAGGAATACTGGTAAATATACAAATTTGTGGACTGTATATTAAAAAATTATTATATATAAATTCACATATACATAACAGAAGGAAAATATATCTTAATATCACTCACCAATTTGACTGGATATTAAGTTGTATCATACTCAGAAAACCCTCACTAACTAAATTTATGAAAACACTGGCCAGAATTATACACAAATCTAGAGAGCTTATCTGAGGTTCCTGGAGCTGTCTTGTCCAGTCGTCTGATATCTCAAGTTATGCAGGAATGCACATCCAACAATTTCGCCTCCTATTTGAGAGTTGTCAATCCAATTTTAACCTCTAGAGCACGAAAAATTCTTCCCATTATATTAACGTTGTATCCAATTCAAAACCAAGATGGCGAGTCACGTCTGTGCAGACGCAGGCTTTCCGTTTTCTATGACATAAATATTATTAAATACAGTATGGCCATCTATTTACATATAAATACTGAATTTCTGGAAAATATATACAATATTTTCCACAGGGACTGATTACCTCAAACTCCTCCTCTCCTTACACCTTTCTGCTTTGAATTGGACTGATGAAGCCACTGTGTGGCGAAACGTTTCCTGAATAAAGATTCTCATGTGTTGCACAAGTGTCTCAATCTTCAATCTAGTGGGTGTTCTTGCATCCTGGGGGATACAAGTCTGTTGATTGTCTGTGACGTGAGACGAGACCTACTCCTCTCCGGAACCATTAAGTGAGGTTAAGTTATGTCTGGTTATTATAGATTGACTAAGATGAGTCTCTCTTCTTTACATTTTTATTATTTCACAACAAAAACAGCATCTCAGCTCTAAAACGAACTTAATATTGCACAGTTCAAACCATAATTAATGGCTGAAATCCGCCGAGAAGCAGTCGTTTACTATTATCTGAAGTGAAAAAGTTGTCCTGGCGTGGGTCATAATTATATGATGACTTGTTCATGTCCACAGTGTCAGGAAGTTGTCATGAGGTGCACGGGGGGGGGGGGACACAAAATATGCTATTATCCATTTTGAACAACTCTTTCCCTATGTTAACGAGCCAAATTTACAAGCCTAATACGTACTACTGTCGAATGATTCTGCAGG
>NW_026490973.1:0-10877 GCF_026875155.1 Cherax quadricarinatus
ATATAAGAGGAAACGTCCAGAACAACGAAAATGACAATAAACGGTCCAGAACAATGAAATAGACAGGGAAACCCGTCCAGAACAATGAAATATGAGAAGGAAACCGTCCAGAACAATAATATGAAAGAAAACCGTCCAGAACAATGAAATATGAAGGAAAACCCGTCCAGAACAATGAAATATGAGAAGGAAAACCGTCCAGAACATGAAATATGAAAGGAAACGTCCAGAACAAGAAATAGAAGGAAACCCGTCAGAACAATGAAATAGGAAACCGATACCCCAACAATGAAATATGAAAGGAAACCGTCAGAACAAGAAATAGAGCAGGAAACCGGCCAGAACATGAAATAGTAAACAGGGAAACCAGTCCAGAACAATGAAAGTATGAAAGGGAAACCCGTCCAGAAAATGAAATATGACAGGGAAAACCGTCCAGAACAATGAAATATGGACAGGAAACCCGTCCAGAACAATGAAATATGAGAAGGAACCGTCCAGAACAATGAAATATGACGAAGAAACCCGTCCAGAACAATGAAATATGAACAGGAAACCGTCCAGAACAATGAAATATGAGGGAAACCGTCCAGAACAATGAAATATGACAGGAAACCGTCAGAACATTGAAATATGACAGGAATCGGGCCAGAACAATGAAATATGAGAGGGGAAAACCCGTCCAGAACATAGATATGAGAGGGAAACCGTCAAGAACAATGAATATATGACAGGAAACCGGTCCAGAACATTGAAATATGACAGGGAAACCGTCCAGAACAATGAATATATGAGAAGGAAACCGTCAGAACCATTATATATGAAAGGATAAACCAGTCCAGAACAATGAAAATATAGAGGAAAACCCGTCCAGAACAATGAAATATGAGAAGGAAACCGTCCAGAACAAGAAATATGAGAAAGAAACCCGTCCAGAACAATGGAAATATGAGAAGGAAACCGTCCAGAAAAAGAAAATGGCCGAAACCCGCCAGAAATGAAATATGAGAACGAAACCCTCAGACAATGAAATATGAGAAGGAACCAGTCCAGAACAATGAAATATGGCGGGAAACCCGTCCAGAACAATGAAATATAGAAGGGAAACCGTCCAGAACAATGAAATATGAAGAAGTGAAACCGTCCAGAACAATGAAATATGACAAGGAAACCCGTCCAGAACAATGAAATATGAGAGGAGAAACCGTCCAGAACAATGAAATATGAGAAAGAAACCAGTCCAGAACAATGAAATATGAGAAGGAAACCCGTCCAGAACAATGAAATATGACAGGAAACCCGTCCAGAACAATGAAATATGAGAAGGAAACCGTCCAGAACAATGAAATATGGGCAGGAAACCCGTCCAGAACAATGAAATATGACAGGGAAACCGTCCAGAACAATGAAATATGAAGGAGAAACCCGTCCAGAACAATGAAATATGACAGGAAAACCGTCCAGAACAATGAAATATGAAGGAAACCGTCCAGAACAATGAAATATGAGAAGGAAACCCGTCCAGAACAAGGAAATTGAGAAGGAAACCGTCAGAACAAGAAATATGAAGGAAACCCGTCCAGAACAATGAAATATGAGAAGAAACCCGTCAGAACAAGAAATATGAGAGGAAACCCTCAGAACAAGAAATATGGAAGGAAAACCGTCCAGAACAATGAAATATGAGAAGGAAACCGTCCAGAACAATGAAATATGACAGGAAACCCGTCCAGAACAATGAAATATGACAGGGAAACCGGTACAAAACAATTTAAATATGGGCAGAGAAACCCGTCCGAAAAATGAAATATGAGAAGGAAACACCCTCCAGAAATTAAGATATATGACAGGGAAACCGTCCCAGAACAATGATATAAGAGAAGGGAAAACCGTCCAGAACTATGAAATATGACAGGAAAACGTCCAGAACAAATGAAATATGAAGGAAACCCGTCAGAAATGAAATATGAGAAAAACCGTCCAGAAATAATATGAAGGAAACCAGTCCAGAACAATGAAATATGACAGGAAACCCGTCAAGAACAATGAAATATGACGGAAACCATCAGAACAATGGAAATATGAGAAGGAACCCGTCCAGAACAATGAAATATGGCGTGAAAACCGTCCTGAAAATGAAATATGAAGGGAAAACCGTCCAGAATATGAAATATGAGAAGGGAAACCAGTCCAGAACAAGGAAACATGAGAGGAAACGCGTCCAGACAAGAAATATGACAGGGAAAACCGGTCCAGAACAATGAAATATGACAGGGAAACCCGTCAAGAACAATGAAATATGAGAAGGGGAAACCCGTCCAGAACCATTATATATGACAGGAAAACACGTCCAGAACAATGAGTATGACAGGGAAACCCGTCCAGAACAAGAAAAATGATAGGGAACACGTCCAGAACACAATGGAAATAATACAGGGAAAACCGTCCAGAACAATGAAAAAAAATGATAGGGAAACCAGTTCAGAACAAGGAAATATGAGAAGGAAACCCGTCAGCTACAAATGATATAAGACAGGGAAAACCGTCCAGAACAATGAAAAATGATAGGGAAACCAGTCCAGAACAAGGAAATATGAGAAGGAAACCCGTCCAGAATAAGGAAATATGCTAACGAAACACGTTTTAAAGAAATATTTTTTAATTTTTTTTTATTATCACACTGGCCGATTCCCACCAAGGAGGGCGGCCCGAAAAAGAAACTTTCACCATCATTTCACTCCATCACTGTCTTGCCAGAAAAGGGTTGCTTTACACTTACAGTTTTTTTAAACTGCAACATTAAACACCTCCTTCAGAGCGACGGCACTGACACTTCTCATCTCCAGGACTCTAAGTCCGGCCTGCCGGTTTCCCTGAATCCCTTCATAAATGTTACTTTGCTCACACTCCAACAGCACGTCAAGTGTTTAAAAACCATTTGTCTCCATTCACTCCTATCAAACACGCTCATGCATGGCCTCCTGGAAGTCCAAGCCCTCGCACCACAAAACCTCCTTTACCCCCTCCCTCCAACCTTTCCTAGGCAGACCCCTACCCGCCTTCCTTCCACTACAGACTGATTCACTCTTGAAGTCATTCTGTTTCGCTCCATTCTCTCTACATGTCCGAACCACTCAACAACCCTTCCTCAGCCCTCTGGACAACAGTTTGGTTATCACGCACCTCTCCTAACTTCCAAAACTACGAATTCTCTGCTTTATATTCACACCACACCTTTGCCCTCAGACATGACATCTCCGCCTCCAGCCTTTCTCCTCGCTGCAACATTCATCCACCCATTGCTTCACACCCATATAAAGAGCGTGGTAAAACTATACTCTCATACATTCCCCTCTTGGCTCCAAGGACAAAGTTCTTTGTCTCCCAGACTCCTAAGTGCACCACTCCTCTTCTTTTCCCTCATCTATATTCTATGATTCACCTCATCTTCATTTAGACCCATCAGCTGACTCGTCCACTCCAAATATCTGGAATACGTTCACCCTCCATACTCCCTCCCCTCCAATCTTGATATTCAATCTTTCATCACCTAATCTTTTTGTTATCCTCATAACCTTACTCTTCCTGTATTCACCTTTTCATTTTCTTCCTTTTGCACACCTACCAAATTCATCCACCAGATCTCTGCAATCTTCTCTTCAGAATCTCCCAAGAGCACAGTGTCATCAGCAAAGAGCAGAGCTGTGGACAACATCCCACTTTGTCGTGTGATTCTTTTTCTTTAACTCACGCCTCTCTTGCCAAGACCATCGCATTGTTTCTCTTACAACCTCATCTATAATTAGATTAAACAACCACGGTGACATCACACATCCTTGTCTAATGGCCTACTTTTACTGGGGATAAAATTTCCCTCTTTCCTACATACTCTAAAGTGAGCCTACTATCCTCGTAAAAAACTCTTCATGCTTTCAGTAACCTACCTCCTACACCATACACTAGCAACATCTGCCACATTGCCCCCATATCACCCTGTTCATACGCCTTTTCATAGCCATAATTGCCATAAGACCTCTTTAGCTTATTCTAAATACTGTTCACTTATATGTTTCCACTGTTAAAACACTGGTCAACACACCCCCTACCTTTCCTAAAGCATCCTTGTTCATCTGCTATCCTAATTTTCGTCTTACTCTTAATTCCTTTCAATTATAACTCTTACCTTACACCTTACCAGGTATACTCAACAGACTTATCCCCCTATAATTTTTGCACTCTATTTTATCTCTTTGCCTTTATACAAAGGAACTATGATGCTCTTGCCACATCCCTAGGTACCTTACACTCTTCCATACATTTATTAAATAATTGCGCCAACCACTCCAAACTTTATTCCCCACCTGCTTTTAAACTTTTCTATTCTTTTATCCCATCAATCCCAGGCTGCATTACCCCCTTTATTTACCTACTGCCTCAGAAACTTCCCCAAACTCTCACTGGCACTTCCTCACTCCTACAAAGATGTTATTTCCTTCCTTGCCCTATACACGAAATCACAAGCTTCCTATCTTCATCAACATTAACAATTCCTCTCAAAATTTCCCTCCATCTTTCCCAATAACTCTAAAAACTCTCCATTTAATAAACTCTCCTTCCTATTTTTAATGACAAACATTTGTTCTCTGAGGCTTTCTTAACTTGTTATGCACTCCAAAACTTTTTTTATTTGTCATCAAAAATTTGTGATAACATCTCACCCACTCTTCTCTTTTGCTCTCTTTTTACATTGCTTCACCATTCTTAACCTCTCTCTTTTTCTCCATTGTACTTTCCCTCCTTGCCTCACTTCTTCTTGTTAAAACTTCTATATGCTTAACTTTTTATCTCCCTTACTACTCTCTTTACATCATCATTCCACCTCAACGCTCCTCTTCCCTCCTTGCACCCACTTTCCGTAACACCAAACTTCTGCTGAACACTCTAACAGAGAATCTACATTTTTAAACCCCCCCCCCACCCCATACCTTTCGACCCCATTGCCTATACTCTCATTAGCCATCTATCTCCAATAGTTGTTTCATATCTTACCACTAAACTGCCTCCTCTTTTAGTTTATAAACCTTCACCCCTCTTTAACTGATTGCTTCTATCTTGTATCCATCTACCTTTTACTCTCAGTGTAGCTACAAACTAGAAAAGTGAATCTGATATATTGTGCCCCTCTATAAACATGTATTCCTGAGTCTCTCAACAGTCTTTTATCTACCAATACATAATCCAACAAAAAAAAAAATTACTGTCATTTCGACCTACATCATATCTTGTATATACTTATTTTTATCCTCTTTTTCTTAAAATATTGTATTACCTATATATAACTAACCCCTTTCTATACCAAGTTCAATCAAAGGGCTCCCATTATCATTTACACTAGGCACCCCAAACTTACCTACGCTATCCCTTCTCTAAAAGTTTCTCCTACTTTAGATTCAGGTCCCCTACCACAATTAACTCTCTCTATAGGGTTCAAGGCTCCTATACATTCACTTAACAATCTCCCAAAAATCTCTCTCCTCTGCATACCTCTCTTCTCCATCGGTGCATACACGCTTATTATGACCCACTTTCGCATCCAACCTTTACTTTTATCCACTTTAATTCTTGAATGTACACATTCATATTCTCTTTTCTCCTTCCTTAATGATCAATTAACATACTCTACCCTTCCTTTTGTCTTAACTCTCTCAGATACTCCAGATTTAACCCATTTATTTCGCCCACTGAAAACTCTTCCTACCCCCTTCAGCTTTGTTTCGCATAGGGCCAAGACATCCAACTTCTTTTTCATTCATAACATCAGCAAACATCTGTTTCTTGTCATCCGCACTACATCCACGCCACATTTAAGCATCCTCAGTTTTATAAAGTTTTTTTCTCTTTTTTAAGTAAATGTATACAGGATGAAGGGGTTACTAGACCAGCTCCCGGCATTTTAGTCGCCTCATACGAAAGCATGGCTTACGGAGGAAAGATTCTTTTCCACTTCCCCATGGGACAATTAGAAGAAATAAAGAAAGAACAAAGAGCTATTTAGAAAAAAGGAGAGAGAAAAACTAGATGTATGTATTATATATATGCATTGTGCGTTGTCTGTGAAGTGTGACCAAGTGTAAGTAGGAGTAGCAAGATTCCCTGTTATCTGATGGGGTTTATTTTTTGAGACAGAAAAGAAACCAGCAATCCTACCATCATGCAATTAACAGTTTAGGTTTTTTTGTTTACACTCATTTGGCAGGATGCTAGTACTTCCCTGGGTGGTTGCTGTCTACCAATACTACCTACTATGAGAAAGGAAATCCGTCCCAGAACAAATGAAATATGGCCGCGAAACCCGTTCCAGAACAATGAAATATGAGAAGGAAACCAGTCTAGAACATTGAAATATGAGAAGGAATCCGTCCTGAACAATGAAATTGAGAGGGGAAACCCGTCCAGAACAAAGAGATTATAGAGGAAAGCGTCCAGGAACAACGAAAATATGACAGATAAACCGGTCCAGAACAATGAAATATTATAGGGAAACCCGTCCATAACAATGAAAAATGATAGGGAAACACGGTCCAGAACAATGAAATATGAAGGGAATCCCGTCCAGAACAAGGAAAAATGTAGGAAACCAGTCCAGAACAAGAAATATGAGAAGGAAATCCGTCCAGAACAATGAAATATGGCCGTCAAAACCTGTCCAGAACAATGAAATATGAGAAGGAAACCAGTCTAAAACATTGAAATATGAGAAGGAATCCGGTCCAGAACAATGAAACATGAGAGGGGAAACCCGTCCAGAAAACGAAATATGACAGATAAACGGTCCAGAACATGAAATATGCAGGGAACCGTCCAGAACCATTATATATGAAAATAACAGTCCAGACAATGTATATGAGAGGAAAACCCGGTCCAGAACAATGAAATATGAGAGGAAACCCGTCCAGAACCATTATATATGAAAGAATAAACCAGTCCAGAACAATGATATATGAGAGGAAAAACCCGTCCAGAACAATGAAATATGAGAAGGAAACCCGTCCAGAACAAGGAAATATGAGAAAGAAACAAGTCCAGAACAAGGAAATATGAGAAAGAAACCCGTAAAGAACAATGAAATATGAGAACGAAACCGCCTCAAGAGCAATGAAATATGAAAGGAAAACCAGTCCAAACAAAGAAAATGATAGACGGGACAACCGGCCAGAAACAATGAAATGTAACAGGGAAACCAGTCCAGAATAATGAAATAAGAGTGAAACCCTCCAGAACAAGAAATAGACAGGGAAACCGTCCAGAACAACGAAATATGGAGAAGGAAACCCGTCAAAGAACAATAAATTTGAGAGGGAAACCCGTCCCATAATAATAAAAATGAAAGGGAAACCCGTCCAGAACGATGAAATATGAGAAGGAAACCCGTCCAGAAAAATGAAATATTAGAAGGAAACCTGTCCAGAAAAAGGAAATACGAGAAGGAAACCCGTCCAGAACAAGGAAATATGAGAACGAAACCCGTAAAGAACAATGAAATATTAGAACGAAACCCACCAAGAAAAATGAAATATGAGAAGGAAACCGCTCCAGAACACTGAAATATGGCCGCGAAACCCGTCCAGAACAATGAAATATGAGAAGGAAACCCGTCCAGAACATTGAAATATTAGAAGGAAACCCGTCCAGAACAACGAAATATGACTGGGAAACCGGTCCAGAACAATGAAATATGACAGGGAAACCCGTCAAGAACAATGAAATATGAGAAGGAAACCCGTCCAGAACCATTATATAAGAGAGTGAAACCAGTCCAGAACAATAAAATACGGCAGGGAAACCAGTCCAGAACAATGACATATGACAGGGAAACCCGTCCAGAACAATGAAATATGACAGGAAAACCCGTCCAGAACAATGAAATATGAGAAGGAAACCCGTCCAGAACATGGAAATATGAGAACGAAACCCGTAAAGAACAATGAAATATGGGAACTAAACCCCTCAAAACAATGAAATGTGAGAAGGAAACCCGTCCAGAACAATGAAATATGACATGGAAACCAGTCCAGAACAATGAAATATGTGAGTGAACCCGTCCAAAACAATGAAATATGACAGGGAAACCCGTCCAGAACAACGAAATATGACAGGGAAACCAGTACAGAACAAAGAAATATTGGAACGAATCCGTAAATAACAATGAAATATGAGAACGAAACCCCTCAAGAACAATGAAATATGAGAAGGAAACCCGTCCAGAACAATGAAATATGGCCGGGAAACCCAGCCAGAACAATGAAATATGACAGGGAAACCAGTCCAGAACAATGAAATATGTCAGGGAAACCAGTCCAGAACAATGAAATATGTCAGGGAAACCAGTCCAGAACAATGAAATATGACAGGGAAACCCGTCCAGAACAATGAAATATGACAAGGAAACCCGTCCAGAACAATGAAATATGACAGGGAAACCCGTCCAGAACAATGAAATATGACAGGAAAACCCGTCCAGAACAATGAAATATGACAAGGAAACCCGTCCAGTACAATGAAATATGACAAGGAAACCCGTCCAGAACAATGAAATATGACAGGGAAACCCGTCCAGTACAATGAAATATGACAAGGAAACCCGTCAAGATCAATGAAATATGACAGGAGAAACCGGTTCAGAACATTGAAATAAGACAGGGAAACCCGTCCAGAACAATGAAATATGAGAAGGAAACCCGTCCAGAACAAGGGAATATGAGAAAGAAACCCGTAAATAACAATGAAATATGAGAAAGAAATCCGTCCAGAACAATGAAATATGGCCGGAAACCCGTCCAGAACAATGAAATATAAGAAGGAAACCCATCCATAACATTGAAATATGAGAAGGAAACCCGTTCAGAACAATGAAACATGAGAGGGAAACCCGTCCAGAACAATGAGATATAAGAGGGAAACGCGACCAGAACAACGGAATATGACAGGAAAACCGGTCCAGAACAATGAAATATGAAAAGGTAACCTGTCCAGAACAATGAAATATGAGAAGGAAACACGTCTAGAACAAGGAAATATGAGAAAGAAACCCGTAAAGAACAATGAAATATGAGAACGAAACCCCTCAAGAACAATGAAATATGAGAAGGAAACCCGTCCATAACAATGAAATATGGCGGGAAACCCGTCCAGAACAATGAAATATGACGGGGAAACCAGTCCAGAAAAATGAAATATCAGAGTGAAACCCGTCCAGAACAATGAAATATGACAGGGAAACCCGTCCAGAACAACGAAATATGAAGGAAGACCGTCCAGAACAAGAAATATGAGAGGGAAAAACCCGCCCAGAAAGCAATGAAATATGAGATTAAAGTCCTAACATGAACATATACAGTGAAACCCTTCAGAACAATGAAATTATGACAGGAAAACGTCCAGACAAGGAAATATGACAGGGAAACCGTCCAGAACAAGTCTCTCATGTCAGTCACTTCTTCCACAAGTCTCTCATGTCAGTCACTTCTTCCACTAGTCTCTCATGTCAGTCACTTCTTTCACAAGTCTCTCATGTCAGTCACTTCTTCCACAAGTCTCTCATGTCAGTCACTTCTTCCACAAGTCTCTCATGTCAGTCACTTCTTCCACAAGTCTCTCATGTCAGTCACTTCTTCCACAAGTCTCTCATGTCAGTCCACTTCTTCCACAATGTCTCTCATGTCAGTCACTTCTTCACAAATTTTGGCATACTAAATTTTTCGCCTGTCCTATAGGCAAGATGAGCGTTGCTATTTAAGCCAAGATCGCAAGTTTGCCTATTCGGCACGAAATATAATATATATTATAATATAAATATATATAAATATATATAATATAAAATATATATATATATATATATATATAATATATATATATTATATATATACTATATTTATAACAACACCCATTTAAATTTTTATTCTTAATAGTTTTTTTGTTCATATGTGTGTGCGTGTATATTTGAGTTTTTATACAGCTAGTAACTTTAAAATGAGAGGATTATATGTGTTTTGTATAAATGTAAACATTCTCTCGAGGCAAAGGATTATGTGAATTGCAAAATTTGTCCGTGTATATGTAGAAATGCTGAACTGTGTGTGTGTGTACACATATATGTGTGTACATGTGAATGTATATGTGGAAATGGAGAACTGTGTGTGTGTGTGTGTGTGTGTGTGTGGTGTGTGTGTGAGAGAGAGAGAGAGAGAGAGAGAGAGAGAGAGAGAGAGAGAGAGAGAGAGAGAGAGAGAGAGAGAGAGAGAGAGATGTAGATGTTCACAAGTACGTATGTTCTTGTGAACATTCGCGTATCATGCAGAAAGAAGAGATGACTAAGAAGAAAAATAGAGAGCTTATAACAATTAACTACACTTTCCATGCTGGAAACTTGTAAGTTTACTTATGGACAATAATCTGTTCGCCAAAAAATGTTCACAAATAATCGAACAAAATAATAATTATTGTAAGTATAATATGAAATATAAATAGAAATCTGAAATTTTCCCTTAGTGGCCAGTGCTTGGTGGACTAGCTAGGTGAGTGACGACTGTGATCTAGGTAGTCCAGGCGTCGCGGCTGTCCAGGCGGATGTTATTACTGGTCGCAGATTTCTGTGTGTCCTCCCCAGTAATAACTTCTACCTGGTCTTGTTGGGTTGTTGTCATGTCATTGTAATATTGTCTAATATATAATCATTGAAATTTTGTAATTATAATCATTGTGTTGTGTTTATATATAATCATTGTGTTGTTGTCATGTATTGCTGCTGTGATATAATTAATGTATGTATTTATAAATGACCTAATAAACTTGCTTAATAAAATGGGTTTTTTAATATC
>NW_026490982.1:0-22219 GCF_026875155.1 Cherax quadricarinatus
GACACATACATGCTTGGACACATAACTGCCCTGAACACTATAGTGCCCAGGACACATACACTGCCCAGGACACATACACTACCCTGGACACATACACAACCCTGGACACATACACAGCCCTGGACACATACACTGCCCTGGACACATATACTGCCTGGACACATACACTGCCCTGGACACATACACTGCCCTGGACAGATACACTGCCTTGGACACATACACTGCCTTGGACACATACACTACCCTGGATACGTACACTACCCTGGACACATACACTTCCCTGGATACATAGACTACCCCGGACACATACACTGCCCATGGACATATGCAACCTGTATCACCTAGACACTGGCAGGCAGCTCCAGCTTATTTAAATACTTCAACCTCAACTAACTGACCATTAACAACTTAAGAAGGTGTTAAGTGAACGCCAAGTTGACTCAAGTTGTCGGAAATGCTGTTCAAGTCTACTAAATAGATTTTATCTTGACTCAAGGAATCGTAATGACACGATTGCAAACAAACCAAGGTATAAATATACCTAGTTGGATGAATCTTATCGTAGCCAACTGACCCAGTGGCTACCGCGTCGGTCTGGAGTTGTAGGACTCACTCACCGCGGGTTCAATCCCCTCCCGTACCGTGGTTTTTTTGGATTTTGTCTGACAGTTTCAGGAATGAAGGCTCGATCCTCGGTCTTGTTAGAAGGAAACAAAGACGCTATGTACCTCGTAGTAACAGAGTATTCCTGGCAGGGGAAGAGAGAGCTTGGAGTACAATCTTCAAGGAAGCGGAGTGGGAGCGCCTTGATGCTGGCGCAGGGATCTTGATCCAACGAATGAGATCAAACAAGATTATCTCCCATGACCCATACGTCCTTACCGCTTCCCCCACATTAATACAATAATCTACTTGGTTACTACGAACAGATTTTTTTTTCCTTTAGAACCTGAATTTTCCAACACGAGAATGAAAGAACGAGTGAACGTGAATGAACGTTTTCACCTCCGTCATGATCAGTATAAATATTCTCAACGCATGAATAAAATGTTCATCCATGAGTCAAAAATCTGGACAAGAGAGAAGCTTGAGTCAACAATGGTGTATGTCAACCCTCCATTCATCTCAAGAATGAAAAACTCATCCCAATCAACATTTTTCATGGCAGCTGCTCAACTCTGCCATATATACTAAAAGAAGATAGTTGACTGATGGATCTTTGTGCTCAAAAATGCCGCCATTGTGAGCTTTTCAGGAGACCTGCACAGTGTGACGTCGATAACACCAGCAGCCGGTGTTATCAACACCTACACAACACCAGCAGCTGGTGTTATCAACAGCTACACACCACCAGCAGCCGGTGTTATCAACACCTACACAACACCAGCAGCTGGTGTATCAACAGCATAAAACAACACCAGCAGCCGGGTTATCAACACCTACACAACACCAGCAGCTGGTGTTATCAACACCTACACAACACCAGCAGCCGGTGTTATCAACAGCTACACACCACCAGCAGCCGGTGTTATCAACACGTACACAACACCAGCAGCCGGTGTTATCAACACTTACACAACACCAGCAGCCGGTGTTATCAACAGCTACACAACACCAGTAGCTGGTGTTATCAACAGCTACACAACACCAGAAGCTGGTGTTATCAACACCTACACAACACCAGCAGCCGGTGTTATCAACACCTACACAACACCAGTAGCCGGTGTTATCAACAGCTACACAACACCAGAAGCCGGTGTTATCAACACCTACACAACACCAGCAGCCGGTGTTATCAACAGCTACACACCACCAGCAGCCGGTGTTATCAACACGTACACAACACCAGCAGCCGGTGTTATCAACACTTACACAACACCAGCAGCCGGTGTTATCAATGCTATCACAACACCAGTAGCTGGTGTTATCAACAGCTACACAACACCAGTAGCTGGTGTTATCAACACCTACACAACACCAGCAGCCGGTGTTATCAACAGCTACACAACACCAGCAGCCGGTGTTATCAACAGCTACACAACACCAGCAGCAGGTGTTATCAACAGCTACACAACACCAGCAGCAGGTGTTATCAACAGCTACCAACACCAGCAGCGGTGTTATCAACACTACACAACACCAGTAGCTGGTGTTATCAACACCACACAACACCAGCAGCTGGTGTTATCAACACCTACACAACACCAGCAGCCGGTGTTATCAACAGCTACACAACACCAACAGCCGGTGTTATCAACACCTACACAACACCAGCAGCCGGTGTTATCAACAGCTACACAACACCAGTAGCTGGTGTTATCAACAGCTACACAACACCAGTAGCTGGTGTTATCAACACCTACACAACACCAGCAGCCGGTGTTATCAACAGCTACACAACACCAGCAGCCGGTGTTATCAACAGCTACACAACACCAGCAGCAGGTGTTATCAACAGCTACACAACACCAGCAGCAGGTGTTATCAACAGCTACACAACACCAGCAGCCGGTGTTATCAACAGCTACACAACACCAGTAGCTGGTGTTATCAACAGCTACACAACACCAGCAGCCGGTGTTATCAACAGCTACACAACACCAGCAGCCGGTGCTATCAACAGCTACACAACACCAGCAGCCGGTGTTATCAACAGCTACACAACACCAGCAGCCGGTGTTATCAACACCTACACAACACCAGCAGCCGGTGTTATCAACAGCTACACAACACCAGCAGCCGGTGTTATCAACACTTACACAACACCAGTAGCTGGTGTTATCAACACCTACACAACACCAGCAGCTGGTGTTATCAACACCTACACAACACCAGCAGCCGGTGTTATCAACAGCTGCACAACACCAACAGCCGGTGTTATCAACACCTACACAACACCAGAAGCCGGTGTTATCAACAGCTACACAACACCAGTAGCTGGTGTTATCAACAGCTACACAACACCAGTAGCTGGTGTTATCAACACCTACACAACACCAGCAGCCGGTGTTATCAACAGCTACACAACACCAGTAGCTGGTGTTATCAACAGATACACAACACCAGTAGCTGGTGTTATCAACAGCTACACAACACCAGCAGCTGGTGTTATCAACAGCTACACAACACCAGCAGCCGGTGTTATCAACAGCTACACAACACCAGCAGCAGGTGTTATCAACAGCTACACAACACCAGCAGCAGGTGTTATCAACAGCTACACAACACCAGCAGGCGGTGTTATCAACAGCTACACAACACCAGTAGCTGGTGTTATCAACAGCTACACAACACCAGCAGCCGGTGTTATCAACAGCTACACAACACCAGCAGCCGGTGTTATCAACAGCTACACAACACCAGCAGCCGGTGTTATCAACACCTACACAACACCAGAAGCAGGTGTTATCAACAGCTACACAACACCAGCAGCCGTTGTTATCAACAGCTACACAACACCAGCAGCCGTTGTTATCAACAGCTACACAACACCAGCAGCTGGTGTTATCAACAACTACACAACACCAGTAGCTGGTGTTATCAACAGCTACACAACACCAACAGCCGGTGTTATCAACAGCTACACAACACCAGTTGCTGGTGTTATCAACAGCTACACAACACCAGTTGCTGGTGTTATCAACAGCTACACAACACCAGTTGCTGGTGTTATCAACAGCTACACAACACCAGTTGCTGGTGTTATAAACAGCTACACATCACCAGTAGCTGGTGTTATCAACAGCTACACAACACCAGCAGCCGGTGTTATCAACAGCTACACAACACCAGCAGCCGGTGTTATCAACAGCTGCACAACACCAGTAGCTGGTGTTATCAACAGCTACATAACATCAGTAGCTGGTGTTATCAACAGCTACACAACACCAGCAGCCGGTGTTATCAACAGCTACACAACACCAGTAGCTGGTGTTATCAACAGCTACACAACACCAGCAGCCGGTGTTATCAACAGTTACACAACACCAGCAGCCGGTGTTATCAACAGCTACACAACACCAGAATCCGGTGTTATCAACAGCTACACAACACCAGAAACTGGTGTTATCAACAGCTAGACAACACCAGAAGCTGGTGTTATCAACAGCTAGACAACACCAGAAGCTGGTGTTATCAACAGCTAGGCAACACCAGAAGCTGGTGTTATCAACAGCTAGACAACACCAGAAGCTGGTGTTATCAACAGCTACACAACACCAGCTGCTGTTATCAACAGCTACACAACACCAGAAGCCGGTGTTATCAACAGCTACACAACACCAGAAGCTGGTGTTATCAACAGCTACACAACACCAGAAGCTGGTGTTATCAACAGCTACACAACACCAGAAGCCGGTGTTATCAACAGCTACACAACACCAGAAGCTGGTGTTATCAACAGCTACACAACACCAGAAGCCGGTGTTATCAACAGCTACACAACACCAGTAGCTGGTGTTATCAACAGCTACACAACACCAGAAGCCGGTGTTATCAACAGCTACACAACACCAGAATCCGGTGTTATCAACAGCTAGACAACACCAGAAGCTGGTGTTATCAACAGCTACACAACACCAGAAGCCGGTGTTATCAACAGCTACACAACACCAGTAGCTGGTGTTATCAACAGCTACACAACACCAGAAGCCGGTGTTATCAACAGCTAGACAACACCAGAAGCTGGTGTTATCAACAGCTACACAACACCAGAAGCTGGTGTTATCAACAGCTAGACAACACCAGAAGCTGGTGTTATCAACAGCTAGACAACACAGAAGCTGGTGTTAATCAACAGCTAGACAACACCAGAAGCTGGTGTTATCAACAGCTACACAACACCAGAAGCTGGTGTTATCAACAGCTACACAACACCAGTAGCCGGTGTTATCAACAGCTACACTACACCAGAAACCGGTGTTATCAACAGCTACACAACACCAAAAGCTGGTGTTATCAACAGCTACACAACACCAGAAACCGGTGTTATCAACAGCTACACAACACCAGAAGCTGGCGTTATCAACAGCTACACAACACCAGAAGCTGGTGTTATCAACAGCTACACAACACCAGCTGGTGTTATCAACAGCTACACAACACCAGAAGCCGGTGCTATCAACAGCTAGACAACACCAGAAGCTGGCGTTATCAACAGCTACACAACACCAGAAGCTGGTGTTATCAACAGATACACAACACCAGCTGGTGTTATCAACAGCTACACAACACCAGAAGCTGGTGTTATCAACAGCTACACAACACTAGAAGCTGGTGTTATCAACATCTAGAGAACACCAGTAGCTGGTGTTATCAACAGCTACACAACACCAGAAGCTGGTGTTATCAACAGCTGCACAACACCATTAGCTGGTTTTATCAACATCTAGACAACACCAGTAGCTGGTGTTATCAACAGCTAGACAACACCAGTAGCTGGTGTTATCAACAGCTACACAACACCAGTAGCTGGTGTTATCAACATCTAGACAACACCAGTAGCTGGTGTTATCAACAGCTAGACAACACCAGTAGCTGGTGTTATCAACAGCTACACAACACCAGTAGCTGGTGTTATCAACATCTAGACAACACCAGTAGCTGGTGTTATCAACAGCTAGACAACACCAGTAGCTGGTGTTATCAACAGCTAGACAACACCAGTAGCTGGTGTTATCAATATCTACATAACACCAGCAGCTCTTGTGTTTGTCAGAACTGTAAGTTAGTTATCGTGCTTGTATATAAGCCACTGACCACAATTCTCCAACGGTCCAATGAGCAGTTATGAACAACTGAATATTCTCTGGAAAACCTTTCATTCCTAACTTCAGCTATTTTGTTGCTGGTGATTTCAGTTTATTTAAAATGGAAAAACTGAGAAAATATTGGAACAGCAGTAATAACCGTGTTTTAGCCCAGGCCAGTCACTCTGTCCCAGGACCTGTCTCCTGGAACTCCATTTTCATTAAACGCAAGAACTCCAGATGAGTGCCTTCAGTATTCCGTGGAGAGGGAACTTGGACACGGGAATCGTCCCACAGCCGTTAAAAACAACAGATGTAGACCCACTCCACAAAGTTGGCAGCAAAGACATAATTAACATAGAACTAGAGACCAATAACACTGATGTTCCACATTATGAAAATTTGAGAGAGTTTTAAGAAACAAGATCAATAACCACTTTAATTCACAACAGTTGCGCAACCCAGGGCAGCATGGGTTCAGTCCTACCTGCCTAAGCTCTTGGGAGTTAGCGTGGGCTGTTACCAAGCACCATGGCTTGTTGTAGTGTTTTAGAATCTCAGGTTCAAGTGTTGAAGAAGGAGATTCTACTTCTTCAGGAGGAAAATAGGAGGCTGAAGCTTCGCATAGATGAGTTTGGGAGCGAGTGTGAGAAGGATTTAGCTGGTAAGAAAGAAATGGTAGCCAGCAGTGATAGTGGCAGCCGCTCTAAGTGGCAAGTGGTTCACAGTTCAGGAAGAAGGAAGATGAGGAGAGCTAATAGAGAAGATGTGAAGGTAGGAAATCGATTCTCTGTTCTCCAAGACGAGTGTACTTCAGTGGTTAGTGAGGTTGAAGGTACCACTGATTCTCCTGCTAATCAAGGTAAGAATATTTTAATAGTAGGCGATTCTCAGGTAAGATATATGGACCGTGTATTTTGTAACAGAGACAGAAAGGTCCGACAGAGAGTGTGTCTTCCTGGAGCTGTGTTGGTGACATAGTCAGCAGTTGGATAATATTATGGCAGGTAATGGGAACAATCCCATTATCTGTCCTAGTGCTGGGGGTAATGATATTGGGAAGGGCAGGAGAGAGGAGCTGCTGGATAAGTACAGGTCAGCCATAGAAGTAGTTAGGTCTAAGGGAGGGATCCCAGTCATATGTAGCATCTTGCCTAGAAAGGGAGTTGGCAATGAATGGATGTCTAGGGCAACTGGTATAAATTGCTGGCTATACAGGTACTGCAAGGAACTTGCAATCCCATTCATTGATAACTGGGACCTATTCTTTGTCAAACGTGATATAAGAACATAAGAACATAAGAAAGGAGAAACACTGCAGCAGGCCTGTTGGCCCATACTAGGCAGGTCCTTTACAATTCATCCCACTAACAAACATTTGACCAACCCAATTTTCAATGCCACCCAAGAAACAAGCTCCGATGTGCAAATCCCTCTCAAATCCACCCCTCCCACTCATGTACTTATCCAACCTAAATTTGAAACTACCCAAAGTCCTAGCCTCAATAACCAACTAGGTAGACTGTTCCACTCATCAAACTACCCTATTTCCAAACCAATACTTTCCTATGTCCTTTCTAAATCTAAACTTATCTAATTTAAATCCATTACTGCGGGTTCTCTCTTGGAGAGATATCCTCAAGACCTTGTTAATATCTCCTTATTAATACCTATCTTCCACTTATACACTTCGATCAGGTCTCCCCTCATTCTTCGTCTAACAAGTGAATGTAACTTAAGAGTCTTCAATCTTTCTTCATAAGGAAGATTTCTAATGCTATGTATTAATTTAGTCATCCTACGCTGAATGTTTTCTAACGAATTTATGTCCATTCTGTAATATGGAGACCAGAACTGAGATGCATAATCTAGGTGAGGCCTTACTAATGATGTATAAAGCTGCAGTATGACCTCTGGACTTCTGTTGCTTGCACTTCTTGATATAAATCCCAGTAATCTATTTGCCTTATTACGTACGCTTAGACATTGCTGTCTTGGTTTAAGGTTGCTGCTTACCATAACCCCCAAGTTCTTTTCGCAATCTGTATGGTTAAGTTCTACATTATTTAACTTATAAGTGCTAGGGTTATTGACACTCCCGAGCTTCAGAACCTTGCATTTATCTACACTGAACTGCATCTGCCACTTTTCTGACCAAGAATAGAGTTTTTCTAAATCCTTCTGAAGATCCCTAACATCTACGTTTGAATAAATTTTCCTACCTATCTTTGTGTCATCGGCGAATTTGCTCATATCACTAGTAATTCCCTCATCAAGATCATTGATATATATTATAAACAACAACGGGCCGAAGACTGATCCCTGTGGAACGCCACTTGTAACTGATCCCCACTCGGACTTAACCCCATTTTTGGACACTCTCTGCTTCCTGTCTGTGAGCCATGATTCGATCCACGAGAGCACCCTTCCCCCATTGCCATGAGCTGCCACTTTCTTTAACAGTCTTCGGTGCGGAACTCTATCAAAAGCCTTACTAAAATCTAAGTAAATAATATCAAATTCTTTATCATGATCAACAGCCTCAAAAGCTTTACTGAAGAAAGTTAATAAATTAGTTAGACAAGACCGGCCTCTCGTGAATCCATGCTGAGTATCATTAATCAAGCTATGCTTATCGAGATGGCTTCTTATAATCTCAGATATAATTGACTCTAGTAATTTGCCTACAATTGAGGTCAGGCTTATTAGGGCAGTAATTTGACGGTAACGACTTGTCCCCTGTTTTAAAAATAGGAATTACATTAGCCATCTTCCACATATCAGACACTACACCTGTTTGAAGAGATAAATTAAAAATATTAGTTAATGGTTCACAGAATTCCATTTTACATTCCTTAAGAACCCTTGAAAAAAACTCAGGACCATCAGGACCTGGTGACTTATTTTGCTTCAGTCGGTCTATCTGCTTCACAACCATTTCACTAGTGACTGTGACGTTACATAATTTATCTTCTTCAGGCCCACTTTAAAAATTAATTACTGGGATATTGTTAGTGTCTTCCTGTTTAAAAACCGAGAGAAAATAATTATTTAAAATCGAGCACATTACATTCTCTTTGTCAGTAAGATGCCCGTAGTTATTTTTAAGGGGACCTATCTTATCTCTAACTTTTGTTCTATAGACCTAGAAAAAACTTTTTGGGTTAGTTTTAGAATCCCTAACAACTTTAATTTCATAGTCCCTTTTAGCTTTTCTTATCCCCTTTTTAATGTCCTTCTTAATGTCAATATTCTGATTCATAAGATGACCCTCACCTCTTTTGATACGCCTATAAATTCCTTTCTTATGCCCTATTAGATATTTCAGCCTATTATTCATCCATTTTGGGTCATATCTATTTGATCTAATTTCTTTATAAGGGATAAATGTTCTTTGAGCAGCATGTATTGTGTTCAGAAAACTGTCATATTGATAGCTCTCTTCGTTACCCCAATCAACAGATGATAAGTGTTCTCTAAGGCAATCGTAATCTGCTAAGCGAAAATCTGGGACTGTTACTGAGTTATCCGTACTATCATACTTCCATTCAATGCTAAATGTAATTGATTTGTGGTCGCTAACACCCAGTTCCTCTGAAATTTCTAAATTATTAACAAGGGATTCATTGTTTGCCAGAACTAAGTCAAGCAGGTTATTACCCCTTGTAGGTTCTGTCACAAACTGCTTCAAAAAACAATCCTGAACTAGGTAAGACACATATGCAACAGTTAGGTATCTTTATTTCGAAACGTTTCGCCTACACAGTAGGCTTCTTCAGTCGAGTACAGAAAAGTTGATAGAAGCAGAAGAGACTTGAAGACGATGTAATCAGTCCATCACCCTTAAAGTTTTGAGGTGGTCAGTCCCTCAGTCTGGAGAAGAGCATTGTTCCAAAGTTTGAAACAATATGGAGTTGAAGTGACAGGATGGAGCCTTTTATAGCGCCAGGAGGTGAGACAGGTCACTAGTAGAACGCAGATGTTGTGAGGACAGGTCCCTCTCAAATGCAGCCGTTCTCACTAGTAGAGGTAGTCGAAGTTGATTCCAGGTCTGTACCAAGATACCCTTGTGTTGCAGTGTCTGACAAATTGAACATTAAAATACCTAACTGTTGCATATGTGTCTTACCTAACAATCTGTCGGAATTTTATACCATTTTAATGTTCAATTTGTCAGACACTGCAACACAAGGGTATCTTGGTACAGACCTGGAATCAACTTCGACTACCTCTACTAGTGAGAACGGCTGCATTTGAGAGGGACCTGACCTCCCAACATCTGCGTTCTACTAGTGACCTGTCTCACCTCCTGGCGCTATAAAAGGCTCCATCCTGTCACTTCAACTCCATATTGTTTCAAACTTTGGAACAATGCTCTTCTCCAGACTGAGGGACTGACCACCTCAAAACTTTAAGGGTGATGGACTGATTACATCGTCTTCAAGTCTCTTCTGCTTCTATCAACTTTTCTGTACTCGACTGAAGAAGCCTACTGTGTAGGCGAAACGTTTCGAAATAAAGATACCTAACTGTTGCATATGTGTCTTACCTAACAATCTGTCGGTATTTTATACCATTTTAATGTTCAATCCTGAACTACTTCTAAAAAGTCGTATGATTCTAAATTCCCAGTCAAGAAATTCCAATCAATATGACTAAAGTTAAAGTCTCCTAGAATTACTACATTATCGTGCCTTGTGGCCCTAACAATTTCCTCCCATAGTAGTCTTCCCTGGTCCCTATCTAAGTTTGGGGGACGGTATATCACTCCTAAAATCAAATTTTCATGCCCCTCTGAAAATTCTATCCAAACAGACTCTGTATGTGTTACTTCAGACTTAATACCCGTTTTTATGCAACAGTTCAAGCGATCCCGGACATTCAATGCCACCCCACCCCCCTTCCCGATACTTCTATCTACTTGGAACAATTTAAAACCCTGAATGTGACATTCCGAAGGCATGTCCCTACTTTTTGAATTAAACCACGTCTCAGTTATGGCAAAGTACAGAATCTGTTTGGCTACGGTTTCTCGAGGGACATGACAAATTAATTTTGGGTGTGATTTATAGGCCCCCAAACCTTGATAGGGAGGGCAGTAAGCTGTTATGGGACGAAATTCATAAGGCATCTAGATATGAAAATGTTGTTATAATGGGAGATTTTAACTTTAGACAAATTGATTGGAACAATATGACAGGAAATCTTGAGTCTAGTGACTTTCTTGATACGGTTCAGGATTGCTTTTTAGAACAGGTTGTGACAGAACCAACTAGAGGAAACAATCTGCTTGACTTGGTTCTTGCCAACAAAGATTCACTAATTAATAATCTTGAGGTTAATGATGAGCTTGGGGAAAGTGATCACAAATCACTGTCCCAGGTTTTCGCTTGGCCGACTTCATGGGACTGAAAAATTACCTGAGTGGGCTAAATTGGGATGTCCTGACTATGGGTCAGGTAGGTGATCTTGGTTGCCAATATGACGTTTTTCAGAGCATAGTTCTAGCTGCCCAGACAACTTTTGTTCCGAGTAGGGAAATTAGATCTAACAAAAATGATCCCAAATGGATGAACAATAGATTAAAACATCTCATTGGTCAAAAGAGAGGCATATATAGGCGTATCAAAAGAGGGGGCGGGCAGTTAAGAAATCAACATATTCAATTAAAGAGAGAAATAAAGAATGGAATAAGAAAAGCAAAAAGGGATTATGAGGTTAAGGTCGCAAGGGATTCAAAGATTAACCCTAAAGGATTCTTTCAGGTATACAGAAGTAAGATTAGGGACAAGATTGGCCCACTTAAGAGTAACTCTGGTCAGATCACTGACAGTGATAAGGATATGTGTGAAATTCTAAATACCTACTTCCTCTCAGTTTTCACCCAGGAAAATGCTAGTGATATTCCTGAAATAATAGATTATGTAGAACAGGATGATAATAAACTATGTACGATTGTGGTAACTAGTGACATGGTCCTCAGACAAATAGAGAAACTAAAACCTAACAAATCCCCAGGCCCTGATGAACTGTTTGCAAGGGTGTTAAAGGAATGTAAAGAGGAACTTAGTATACCTTTGGCTAATCTTTTTAACATATCACTACAAACTGGCATAGTGCCTGATAAGTGGAAAATGGCAAATGTAATACCTATTTACAAGGCAGGTGACAGGTCCTTGGCTTCGAACTATAGACCAATAAGCCTTACCTCCATAGTGGGAAAATTTATGGAATCAATAATTGCCGAAGCAATTCGTAGCCATCTTGACAGGCACAGATTGATTAATGAATCTCAACACGGTTTTACAAAGGGGCGTTCCTGTCTTACGAATTTACTAACTTTTTTCACTAAGGTGTTTGAGGAGGTAGATCATGGTAATGAATATGATATTGTGTATATGGACTTCAGTAAGGCTTTCGATAGAGTTCCACACCAGAGGCTATTGAGGAAACTTAAGGCACACGGAATAGGAGGAGAAATTTTTTCCTGGGTAGAGGCATGGCTGACAAATAGACAGCAGAGAGTTTGCATAAATGGGGAGAAATCAGAATGGGGGCACGTCACAAGCGGTGTTCCTCAGGGGTCAGTGTTGGGCCCGTTGTTGTTCACAATTTACATAAACGACATAGATGAGGGAATAAATAGCGACATAAGCAAATTTGCTGATGACACCAAAATAGGCCGTCCGATTCATTCTAATGAGGACACTAGAGCACTCCAGGATGATTTGAATAGACTGATGCAATGGTCGGAGAAGTGGCAGATGCAGTTTAATATTGACAAATGCAAAGTTCTAAAAGTTGGACAGGTAAATAACCATGCCACATATACACTAAATGATGTAGATCTTAATACTACTGATTGCGAAAAGGATTTAGGAGTTCTGGTTTGCAGTAATTTAAAACCAAGACAACAGTGCATTAGTGTTCGCAATAAAGCTAACAGAATTCTTGGCTTCATATCTAGAAGTATAAATAATAGAAGTCCTCAGGTTGTTCTTCAACTCTATACATCCTTGGTTAGGCCTCATTTTGACTATGCTGCTCAGTTCTGGTCTCAGTATTACAGAATGGATATAAATGCACTGGAAAACGTACAGAGGAGGATGACAAAGATGATCTCATGTATCAGAAATCTTCCCTATGAGGATAGACTGAGGGCCCTGAATCTGCACTCTCTCGAAAGGCGTAGAATTAGGGGGAATATTATCGAAGTGTTTAAATGGAAAACAGGAATAAATAAAGGGGATGTAAATAGCGTGCTGAAAATTTCCAGCCAAGACAGGACTCGCAGCAATGGTTTCAAGTTGGAAAAATTCAGATTCAGAAAGGATATAGGAAAGCACTGGTTTAGTAATAGAGTTGTGGATGAGTGAAACAAACTCCCGAGTACAGTTATTCAGGCTAAAACGTTGTGTAGTTTTAAAAATAGATTAGATAAATACATGAGTGGGTGTGGGTGGGTGTGAGTTGGACCTGACTAGCTTGTGCCGCTGGGTTTGGTGCAGTGCTCCATCCTTGAGTGGAGATGATCAGACTGGGTGGGTCATTGGTCTAATCCGGGGGGGGACATGGACGTGTTCCGCATGGGTCAATAGGGCTGTTGCAGTGTTCCTTCTTTCTTATGTTCTTATGTTCTTATTTGGTCATTGTTGCACTGGAAGACACACAAAATGCAGAGGTAGTATACAGAGACGTTGCCAAAGCCATCGACAAATGTGATCATGGTGTAATAGTCTATAAAATGCGTGCATAAAGAATAAATGGGCCACTCAAAACAACAAAGTTCAATGAAGAGAATTTTCAACTACTCAGATAAGGAAAACTTGAGGAAATTAAAACTGTATCAGGATATACAACAAATTCTAACCATACACTGGAGCAAGAAATTAATGTGAAGGACCTGGGAGTGATAATGTCAGAGGATCTCGCCTTCAAAGACCACAACAATGTATCTACCGCATCTGTTAAGAAACTGATAAGATGGATAATGAGAACCTTCAAAAACTAAGGATGCCAAACCCATGATGATTCTCTTCAAATCGCTTGTTTTTCTCTAGGCCGGAATACTGGGGAAATAAATGGTATAAAATACCAACACAATGGAAATATAAACACATATGCAGTAGAATGTGATCCTTTATTGACAACGTTTCGCCCACACAGTGGGCTTTTTCAAGTCACAAACAGATCTGGAAAAAGACACTTATGTACAGTTCAGGACATTTATTAAAGGAAACGTTTCGCCACGAGTGGCTTCTTCAGTCCTAATACAGAGAAAACTAAGAAAACATTTTTTATATATAGTGGCAGGAGTCAGGTGAGGTGACGCGTGGGTAGAGGTGGTAGTAGTAGTAGTAGTAGTAGTAGTAGTAGTAGTAGTAGTAATGGAACTAAGGAGGTGAGGCAAGAGAGGGACCTGCTGGCATCAAGTAACACCAGTTCCCAGGATGGGTAATATCCTCTTGCTTAGTAATTTTAAAATACTGTAACTACCGGATTTTTGCTTTATAGTGTTACTGACGGGAAATTAGTGCAGCTTCAATGCATTTTCTCCGTCTTAAGTCGTCTTCTTTAATAACTAGTTTAGCTTCATTGAATTTCATGAGGTGTCCAACATCGTCTCTATGTTGAACACATGCTTTTTTGCGGTCATCATTTCTGCAAGCATTTTTGTGTTCTGCTATTCTAATGTCCAGAGTTCTGGCTGTTTCCCCTTACAATACTTTGTCACACCCCCACATGGTATAGTGTAGATTCCTGCACTTGTGCCAGAATCATGCTTGGGTTTTTGTATCAGGTTCCTAATAGTAGTTGAAGAGCTGGTAGATATTTTAGCCAGTTTTCTGTCAAACATGTTTGAAACATTAGTGGCAACGTTGCTGACCGGTAAAACGATGTAACTTGGAGGCTTTTCTTCAATTTGATAGGTGTTGGTCTTGCTGAGGATACGTGCCGCACGTTTCCTACAGTCACGTATGAAGTGTAGGGGAAAGTGCAGTGAACTAAAAGAGTTGGTGATGTATGTACATTCTTCTTCGAGGAACTGTGGACTGGAAATTCTGTAGACTCTCAGAAAGAAGCCAATAACTACCCCTTTTAGTTCTTGTGTCATGGTGAGAGAAGAAATGTAGAAGATCGTTCTTGTAGGTAGGCTTCCGGTAGACTTTAAAAGAAAGTTTATTTTCCCCTGTGCGTAAGAGAACGTCGAGAAAAGGTAATTGGTTGTCCTTCTCCTCCTCTAGTGTAAATTTAATAGTAGGTTCCAGAGTGTTGATGGTGTTGAGGATGCCCCGTACGTCAAGATTTTTGGGTACAATGACCAAAATATCATCTACGTACCACATCCATGTAACTGAGCGAGGGATGTTACTGAGGATCCTTCTTGATTCCAGGTCCTCCATATATAAATTGGCAAGAACTGCACTAAGGGGGGATCCCATGGCTAGTCCGAAGAGTTGTTTGTACTTCTTGTCCTCAAACCTAAAACAGTTATAACGAACACAAAGTTCGACAAGGCTCAAAATCTTGGCGGGGTACAGGTAACTCTGTATCATCTTTAATCACCCTGCGAAGAAGATCAATGGCTTGATCAACTGGGACATTGGTGAATAAGGCAGTCACGTCAAAACTTGCAAGCTTCTTATCACTCATGTCGAGATCCCTGATACGGTTAAGGAGGTCACCCGAATGCTTTAGATGAGCCTGACTGATTGTACCCAGAAGCTTTGACAAATATTTCGCCAAAACTCCTGCTAGACTGTGAGGTGGCGCTGCCGATTCCAGATGTAATGGGTCTCATAGGCACATTTGGTTTGTGGGTCTTTGGTAAACCATAAAGTCTTGCTGACTTGGGGTTGGTAGGGATGTGGCGCAAGAGGTTTTTACCTTCTTCTGATTTCCTGAGTATGCTGCGGGTCTTACTGAGAAAAGAATCTGTTTCTTTCTTCCATGCATGTTCGGGGATGGAAACGTATGTGTTGGCGTCGTTCAATAAATCTTGCATCTTACTAACGTAGTCTGTACTGTTGAGGATGACCACTCCTCCTCCTTTGTCCGCTGTGGTGATGAGGATATCATTATTAGTAGCTAAGTTTTTGAGTGCCTGGAAGTAGAGACGAGGAATGACTGGACGACTAGGTTCAGAAACTGCAGCTGCAATAAGTCCTTGTATGAAGCCTTTGTTAAACTCAGAGTCACCGAAGAAATGGTTTTTGATCACTGTGTCTAACTCGCATTTAGGCTTCCGTATGCCAGTAGCAAACTTGAGACCTAAGCTGAGTGCTTCGGATTCTGTATCACTGAGAGTTTTGGCGAAAAATTTGTCAAAGCTCCTGGGTACAGTCAGTCAGGCTCATCTAAAGCATTCGGGTGACCTCCTTAACCGTATCAGGGATCTCGACATGAGTGATAAGAAGCTTGCAAGTTTTGACGTGACTGCCTTATTCACCAATGTCCCAGTTGATCAAGCCATTGATCTTCTTCGCAGGGTGATTAAAGATGATACAGAGTTACCTGTACCCAGCCAAGATTTTGTGAGCCTTGTCGAACTTTGTGTTCGTTATAACTGTTTTAGGTTTGAGGACAAGAAGTACAAACAACTCTTCGGACTAGCCATGGGATCCCCCCTTAGTGCAGTTCTTGCCAATTTATATATGGAGGACCTGGAATCAAGAAGGATCCTCAGTAACATCCCTCGCTCAGTTACATGGATGCGGTACGTAGATGATATTTTGGTCATTGTACCCCAAAAATCTTGACGTACGGGGCATCCTCAACACCATCAACACTCTGGAACCTACTATTAAATTTACACTAGAGGAGGAGAAGGACAACCAATTACCTTTTCTCGACGTTCTCTTACGCACAGGGAAAATAAACTTTCTTTTAAAGTCTACGGAAGCCTACCTACAAGAACGATCTTCTACATTTCTTCTCTCACCATGACACAAGAACTAAAAGAGGGGTAGTTATTGGCTTCTTTCTGAGAGCCTACAGAATTTCCAGTCCACAGTTCCTCGAAGAAGAATGTACATACATCACCAACTCTTTTAGTTCACTGCACTTTCCCTACACTTCATACGTGACTGTAGGAAACGTGCGGCACGTATCCTCAGCAAGACCAACACCTATCAAATTGAAGAAAAGCCTCCAAGGTTACATCGTTTTACCGGTCAGCAACGTTGCCACTAATGTTTCAAAAATGTTTGACAGAAAACTGGCTAAAATATCTACCAGCTCTTCAACTACTATTAGGAACTGATACAAAAACCCAAGCATGATTTTTGGCACAAGTGCAGGAATCTACACTATACATGTGGGGGGTGTGACAAAGTATATGTAGGGGAAACAGCCAGAACTCTGGACATTAGAATAGCAGAACACAAAAATGCTTGCAGAAATGATGACCGCAAAAACGCATGTGTTCAACATAGAGACGATGTTGGACACCTCAATGAAATTCAATGAAGCTAAACTAGTTATTAAAGAAGACGACTTAAGACGGAGAAAATGCATTGAAGCTGCACTAATTTCTGTCAGTAACACTATAAAGCAAAAATCCGGTAGTTACAGTATTTCAAAATTACTAAGCAAGAGGATATTACCCATCCTGGGAACTGGTGTTACTTGATGCCAGCAGGTCCCTCTCTTGCCTCACCTCCTTAGTTCCATTACTACTACTACTACTACCACCTCTACCCACGCGTCACCTCACCTGACTCCTGCCACTATATATATAAATGTTTTCTTAGTTTTCTCTGTATTAGGACTAAAGAAGCCACTCGTGGCGAAACGTTTCCTTTAATAAATGTCCTGAACTGTACATAAGTGTCTTTTTCCACATCTTGTCGGTATCACCATACCATTTCCTCACAAACAGATCTACCTGGGTGGAAGGTACGCGAGTATTTATAGTCAGGTTCAGAATGCTGAGGTCAGGTGGAGAATGCTGCATCTGATGATGTACCGAGTGGGGTTATAGAGTCTAAAATCTTGGGTAGCTTGGAAGGGAGATTGGATAAGTTTGTGAGTAAACCTTCTGCAGTGTTCCCCATTCCTATGTTCTTAGTGGGATAGCGATGAAGAAATTTCTTGGCAGTGGTTCAGCTTGTTATAGAAGCCGTTGTTCTGGTTGAAGTTGTCGGATATAGAGATAAGCGATGATTCCAGGATTCTTCGGTATTGAGTGTTGTCTTCTCTGGCGATGAGTCTTGAGTTTCTGTAGTTTATTAAATGGTTGTGTGAATTACGGTGTTGTACACAGGCATTTCTTGTATCGTCAGACCTGCTTGCGTATTGGTGTTCTGAAATACGTGTTTGGAGGTCTCTTGATGTTTCGCCCATATATAATTTGCTGCAGTCATTAAAAGGGATTATGTATACCCCTACAGAGGCTGGAAGTTTGTCCTGTCTATTACTGGAAATGTCCTTTATGGTCGTGGTTGTGGAGGTAGATTACTTGGAATGAGGTTTTTGGAAAAGATGTTGGAAACGTGTTTGGCAATGGAGTTTGTGGGGAGGACTATGTATCTCTTCTCGGCAGTGTCTTCTCTAGGTGTGTTGAAGATGTTTAATGCCCTTCTTCTGCAGTCTCTGATGAAGTAATGAAATAACTTCCATGGCACACATAATTAAGATAAGGCACCTAAATTACTGGAAACGGTTGAAGTCCCTTGATTTGTATTCCCTGGAATGCAGGCGAGAGAGATACATGATAATATACAATTGGAAAATCCTAGAGGGACTAGTACCAAACTTGCACACGAAAATCACTCCCTATGAAAGCAAAATACTCCGCAGGAGATGCAACATTTCCTCAGTGAAAAGCAGGGACGCCACGATTACACTGAGAGATAACACAGTAAGTGTCAGGGGCCCAAGACTGTTCAACTGCCTCTCAGCATACATAAGGGGGATTACCAATAGACCTCTGCCTGTCTTCAAGAAGGGGATTGACAGGCACCTAAAGTCAGTACCTGACCAGCCGGGCTGTGGTTCGTACGTTAGTTTGCGTGCGACCAGCAGTAACAGCCTGGTTGATCAGATCCTGATCCACCACGAGGCCTGGTCTCACATCAGGCCGCAGGGACGTTGACCCCCGAAACCTTCTCCAGGTATACTCCAGGTACAAGTGTGCAGATGATATTTTAACTTTCTAACAAATAGAACGCAAAGAGTATTATTAAATAGAGTTGAGTCAGAGGCTGACACAGTGGAAACCTCTGTTCCCCGAGGCACAATACTACCCCTCACCCTTTTGATTATCCTCATATCCCACACAGATAGACAGCAACATAAATATTAGCACCGTATCCTTTGCAGACGATATTAGCTTTCATGTACCAAGTGTTCCAGTGGGCCGTAGAAAACAATGTGATGATCGCTGAGAACTAATTTCATGTTCTCAATTACGGGGAAAAAAGAGGAAATAAAAACTAGAACGGAGTATTAAACTAATTGACCAGTCAACAGAGTGAAAGCCTAACCTGAAGGACTTAGGAATAATTAGGTTAGAGGATCTCACCTTTAAGGATGACTACAGTGTCATTATCACAGCTATGAGGAAAATGATACGATGGGTACCTTTGATATACCTTTGATGAATTCCGAGAGTTCCTCTACTCCTCTGCTGCTAGCCTGGTCAACCAGGCTGTGTTGCTGGAGGCCCGCTAACCCATATATCCATCATAGCCTGATTGATTTGACACCTAGTTAAGATACTTGTCCAGCTTTCTCTTGAGGACTTCTACACTTGTCCTAGCAGTGTTTCTGATATCTTCTAGTAAGATGTTGAATAATCTGCTACCACGAATGTTGATACAGTGTGCCCTTATTGTGCCCACCGTACCCCTGCTTTTCACTGGGTTTTTCTTGCACTTCCTCCCATATATCTTGCTCCAGTATGTTGTTATGACAGTGTGCAGATTTGGGACGACCAGACCCTCAAGTACCTTCCAGGTATATTTTACCATGTATCTCTCTCCTCCGCTTGAGTGAGTATATATTTAAGACTTCAAGGCGTTCTCAGTAATTTAAATGCTTTATTGGCTCTATGGGAAGAAGTCAACCATGTCTCAAATGAAACAAGCAGGGAAGATATCCTAAACAACACGGATCCAAACCCTTGCCTAGGAAAAATGAACTCTGTGGCACTTGAGGTCTGCTCTAGGCACATTCCATTAATTAAGAAAAATAAAGAGAAGATGTAAACTAGAAAGAGAGAGATGCTCCCTATACAGGCGAATGCCAAGAATCACAGAGCTCTTAAGGGGGGCCAATATATATCAAATATGTAGGGAGGGATTGGTCAGAGAAATAACAAATATCGAACTTGAGCTTAAGGAATCATACAGGAGACAAGAATCTCAGGAAGAACTAAAAGCCATAAAGGAAACTGAAAAAAGCACAATACTTCTATTATGCCAAATCTAAGGCGAGATGGGACCTACACAGATGACAGCAAAGAAATGAGTGAGATACTAAAGTCCCAGTACTACTCATTGTTCAGCGAGCCATTAACCGGACTAAGAGTCGACAATCTAAATAAATTCTTTATGACCGAGATCCAAAAGTTGGTCATCTCAAAAATCTCTTATATAACTCTAACACCACAAGACTTCGAAAATGCAATAAATGACATGCCCATGCACTCTGTCCCAGGCCCCGGGCTCATGGAACTCCATGTTCATCAAGAACTACAGCTACAAGAAGCCCTTGTCATGTGCCTTCGGCATTCTATGGAGAGGGAGCATGGACACAAGGGTCATCCCACACACACACTAAAAACAACAGACATAGCTCCATTCTAAAAAGGTGGCAGTAAAGCACTTGCAAAGAACTACAGACCGATAGCACTATCATCCTCTGTCATAAAAATCTTTGAAAAAGTATTAAGAAGCAAGATCGCCAACCCCATAGATACCCATCAATTACACAACCCAGGGCAACACGGGTTTAGAGCAGGTCGCCCCTGCATGTTTCAGCTACTGGACCACTATGACAAGGTCCTGGATGCTATAGAGGATAAACATAATGCAGATGTAATATACACAGACTTTGTGAAAGCCTTCGACAAGTTTGACCACGGTTGTAATTGCGCACAAAATGAGTGATTAATAAGGGGGAATAACATGCCAAAATTGGGTGGATGGATCTATAAACTTCATAATCTAAAAATTGCTGGTTTGGATTATGTCGTTTTTTGCTGTTCCATGAATTTTGTATTATGGACAAATCACACTCTTTCGAAGATTTATTAGCTATGCTCTACTGCCTCCTTTATACTAAGGAGCTTCTGTCTGCACTTTTAAGATTCTTGGTATTTCAACAAGATCTAAGCTCTTTCTCTAAAGAATACTGTGGGATCATGCGAGGTGGTACTTTTGACACTTTTTTATAAATAGGGTATTCCATGAATCGGGCCGCGGTGCTGAGTGCTAGTGGGGCATGGTTTTCAACTTCTCTTTTTTTGAAATCTATGGGATTATTATTAAGTGTCAGTTTGCTGGTCTGCGTGGCCTTCCGAGACAAATGCAAAAAGGTTCTGCATTAATCACTAACTGTCATACAGGCGGGTGGTTTTTGAATTCCTACTAGTAGGTTGTCAAAAGCGGCCCCCACTGAGCGGTCCCTCCTGAAAAGGGGTGGCAGCTGAGCGCTTGTATTACTGGCGGTCTCCCTTTAACACCTTTATTGTAAAGGACCTTGAACCTCGCCATCGAGGACCACCTCCCACCCTCGAAAACCTCACACTTGACCACATCGCCCTCGACACATCGCCCTCGGACAACCTCGCCCCTCGACCACCTCGCCCATCAACCCACCTGCGCCCGTGCAGCCAGCCTGCCGCGCCCTCGCGCCCCGCCGTGAGCCAGCCCGACCGGGGGCCCGCCCGAGCCGGAACCGATGCCCTCCCTCGCGCCCGCACACGACTTCTGCAGGGCCTTCTGCAGCGTCGTCCGGATCGCCCCGCTCTTGCGAATTTTTTTCCGAATTTTGTTTAGAATTTTTTTTGAATTTCATTTTCTTGTGCTCTCCATCTCCTCGGATCATATTTTTGAGGTTTCCTTCCCACTTTCACCCCATCCAAAATTTCTGCTCCATCTCCTTGGATCAAATGTATTTATCCTCCATTTCCTTGGATCAAGTATTTACTAATCCTCTCTTGCTCAAGTTTTTTTGGGTACCCCTTTCCTTACACCCCCAAATATTCCTGCTCCATCTCCTCGGATCAAGTTTTTCTCGATTTCATAATACTAAGATTTCCCCACCATCACCTCTACCCTCTGTGTCCATGTATTTCTCTCCATCTCCTTGGATTCAAGTTTTTGACGTTTCCCCCTGTGGGTACCCCTCACCACCACCCAACTTCCACCCCAAATTCCCTGCTCCATTCTCGGATAAGTTTTTCTCGAATATCAAAGGACTCCATCTCCTCGGATTCAAGTTTTTGGATTTCCCACTCTGGGGTA
>NW_026490993.1:0-22183 GCF_026875155.1 Cherax quadricarinatus
AAAAGTTTTTATATAAAATCCCTAATGTCCCCCACAGCCCTAATGTTTCTCATCCACCCCCCCAGTCAAGCTAAATGCAGAAAAAAACCCTTTAAAACCCCCTATCCTATGCACATCCTGCTCAACCAACCCCGATGCTCCCCATCCCCTCAAAAAAATACACCACGTGGAATGCAGAATCCTCCCCTCCACATATTCCACAGACCCCCTCAACCACCCGTCTATCCCGTAAAACCACACCTGAGGGTAAAATCCCATGCAAAAACGATACATCACTTCACGCCAATGGGTTGTAACCTAAAACCTACTGTACCTACCCCATATACTTCCCATTCATGCATGGGGAAAAATTCCCTCCACTGTGCCACTACCCTCCCCACTAACATCCTACACAGCCTACCTATTTACCCACCTTCCCCAGACCCCTGAGCCAACACTAGAGCCCTCAAAACAGTTTCAACACTCACGCAACACTACCCTGTAAACATCTGTTTCAATATACCGTGTATCCTGACCAAACCCCCCCCCCCCCCCCACCTTCCCTCATCACCCCCCTCTTAACAAAGATACTTTTTGACCCTCCACTTTAAATCCATCACCCCCCCCCCTGATGCACAGGTAACATTACCACCACCCCTTTTTTTAAGCCAATCACAGCCCGAACCCCACAAGAATTTAAAAACCCTTCTAAGTATGTTTGCAATTGCCGTCCCTGTTAAAGGGAACTTTGGCTGCCACCTTACTATACAATAAGACGTTAAAAACAATGGAAAGCTGCACAAGGTCAAATGATAGGGCCTGCAATGCTCCCAAGCGACCCAGAATCCTGTCTACCAACCTAACCGAGTTTTCCACACGTGCAACATCCAGATCATCTGCATAGATAAGACCACAATTTTTAACGAAGTCACCCACTTCATAACAACTACACTACCCCACTCAACCTTCCCCCCCCAAGCTCCTAACCCCATGACAATGGGCTTTTCTGAATTCACTTTCATACCAGTTGTGGGAAAAAAATTTCCAAAGTTGTGCTGTGTAATAAACCTGATTAAAAGTTTTATTTTGAAGAAATGAACCGACAGGGGAAGCTCTGCGCCCCGCGCTGGCGAGCAGGGAAGTCGCCATTTTTTTTTTTTTGTTTGAATGTGTTACAAGCATTCTAATGAAATGGCTTAATTTTCTACCTGGAGTTTTTCCTGGAGAGAGTTCCGGGGGGCAATTCCCCCGCAGCCCGGGGCTGTGACCAGGCCTGCTGGTGGATCAGAGCCTGATCAACCAGGCTGCTAAATGCATCTGGGATGCAAACCAACGTACAAGCCACAGCCCGGCTGATCAGGTACAGACTTTAAGGTGCTTGTCCAGTGCCAGCTTGAAGACTGCCAGGGTCCCATTGGTAATCCCCCTTATGTATGCTGGGAGGCAGTTGAAACAGTCTCGGGGCCCCTGACACTTATTGTATGGTCTCTTAACGTGCTAGTGACACCCCTGCTTTTCATTGGGGGGGATTTGCATCGTCTGCCAAGTCTTTTGCTTTCTTAGTGAGTGACTTTCGTGTGCAAGTTCGGTACTAGTCCCTCTAGGATTTTCCGGGTGTATATAATCATGTATCTCTCCCACCTGCATTACAGGGAATACAGGTTCAGGAACCTCAAGCGCTCCCAGTAATTGAGGTGTTTTATCTCCGTTAATGTGCGCCTTTGAAGGCTCTCTGTACTTTTTCTAGGTCAGCAATTTCACCTGCCTTGAAAGGTGCTGTTAGTGTGCAGCAATATTCCAGCCTAGATAGAACAAGTGACCTCAAGAGTGTCATCATGGGCTTGGCATCCCTATTTTGAAGTTTCTCATTATCCATCCTGTCATTTTTCTAGCAGCAGCGATTGATACAATGTTATGGTCATTGAAGGTGAGATCCCCCCGACATGATCACTCCCGGGTCGTTGACGTTTGTTTTTCGCTCTATTTTTTGGCCAGAATTTGTTTTTGTACTCTGATGAAGATTTAAATTTCCTCGTGTTTACCATATCTGAGTAATTGAAAAATTTCTCAGCATTGAACTTCAAATTGTTTCTGCAGCCCACTGAAAGATTTGGTTGATGTCCCCTGGAGCCTTGCAGTGTCTGCAATGGAAGACACCCGTCATGCAGATTCGGTGTCCTCCCGCAAAGGAAGACAAGGTGCTGTGGCTGACATCCTTGTCTATGTGAGATATGAGGATGAGGAACCTCTCGAACCTCTCGAATAGGAACCAAATAGATTCATGAGCATTAACAGATGTACAGGGAAAACTCCAGGAATCTCAGATAAGCTATCTAAATTATGTTTGTAATTCTGGGGAAGTATTTCATCATAAATTTTGGTAGAAAGGGGGTTTTGTACATGATACACAGTAATCCCAGACTAATTGGTGAGTGTTATAATTATAAATTCTCCTTCTGTTATATAAATGTGTATAGTAATCATTTTTTAATTTTAATATACAGTCCACAAAGTTATATTAAATTTTCAGAATTCCTGGTGAATGTACATTTCATTTGCAATTAATATAGGTTTAGAGCAATTTATGGGAGATAGATGGTAGGTAAAAGAAGGGGGACTTTTTTCGACCTAGGCGTCCTGAAAATTCCTACTTGTCTCTGTAACTTTGATAAATAAATAATTGGTTAGCGAAGTGAAGCATTGTGTGTTCCGTTTTCATAAAACATTTGGGGTCCCAAAAAAGGGATATTTATGGGGGGAGGTGGGAGACGGATTTTCCAGTAGGATGCAGAGAACTCAGATTAGGTTTTATTAGACTTTTAAGTCAAGAAGGAGGGGTAGGGTAGGGATGTTGTATGCTTACTGTGAGAAGGGATTCAGGGGTATGAAACAGGGTCGCCTCGTTAGGTTTTACATTTCTAAGGATGTGTGTGATTGTTGGGTGCGATGTGTTGGAATAAAGCATTTTTTCTGATGTGTAACGCCAGTTTTTAGATCGGAAAAAAGCAGAAAAAATTTGGGCTGTCGGCCAGGGGCCCAGCACGATTAAACTTGTTTTACCCCACCCTAGTGTATTCATAGACACTTTTTTGCATGGGGGAGATTTTACATATAAGGGGGACAGGGGACTGTCACAGGGGAAGTCTCTTTTATTTATTTTTTTAATGGTAAAAGGGTAGGGTTACAATAAGTTATTTTAATGAATGTCACTGTGTAATTTTCCTAGAAATATTTGTCACTGCAGTTATTGTACCTGGTTGAGGTGACATTGTTTAGTTAGGTTAAACACATTATTTTAAATATTTGTATTCAATGTACGTGTTTTGGGTGTTTTGTGAACCCCGATCATTATATATTTACTCTGGAAAATACTGATATTTTCCGAAAAAAACGTGTATTTTTTTAGTAAATTGATGGAATACATTTTAGTTAATAAAAAAATTTAATTTTTAAATAGAAGAATGAACCAGCGATGGAGTTAGTGTCCTAGGGGAAAAGCCATTGTTTTTTGTACTGGCAAGATAACATCATGAAAAATCGGGAAAAATTTTCGTCACCCAAGGGTTTTAATTTTGTTTAAAACCCCCAAAAGAGCAAATTGTTGGGGTTTGCATTTGCAAATTACGCATCCTGGACAGAAAATGTAATTAGAGGAAACGGATAAAAACCCCATTGGTAATGTTTTATTTTTTTAAATTCTGGTAGTATTTTTATCATATTTTGGGGGGGGTTTTTTATACACCCAAGAATCCCAACAAAATTGTGAGTGTTATTTTATAAATTCTCCTTCAATGTATATGTAGTCATTTATTGAATTTAACTGCAGTCCCATATTTTATTAATGTTTACCAGAAATTTTTGGTGATGTATATTTTTTTTGAAAAAATTTAACCAAGTGACGGGGGAAAACATAGGGATCCAAGGAGGGCTTTTTTTTCATGGGTCCTTAAAAACCCCTTTTCCCGAAATTTGAAAAGGGTAAATTACCCTTTTTTTCTTTTAAAAACTTGTAGACTTGAGTTTCAAGGTAATTTTAAATTTCCACACCCACTTAAATTATTTTAAAATTTAATGTAAAGGGTGTAAAAAGCAGTTTGGATAGGGTTTTTTGGAGGGAAAAATTTTAATTGAAGTATTATCCTGGACAATTAAAACTGAAGTTTGGTTTCCTCGGGAAATTTTTTTTTATTTTATGACAAATTTCGAAGATTAAGTCGTTCCGGGGATCCTTGGAGGTTTTTGGTTCAACAGTGACCGTGTGGTGGTCGCCCCCGGGAAAAGGGGCCTTAGCCCCCAGTAAGCCCCCGTTTTGGGGGGGCTTGAGGTAAGGGGCTCGCTGCTGCTCTGGCCCCACAACCCCAAGTCCCCCATTCGACCCCCCAGGAGAGGGCCTAAAACGTTCCTTGGAATGCGGGGACGATTGGAGGACGACGTGGGGAGGTGAAGGCCCACCAAGAGGCCAAGGATGCAGTGGAACTAGTGAAAACTGCCCAATCTGCCAATAGTCTCGGCAGCCCCTACCCAAGGAGATTGCACCCCAATGGCCATAGGGGGCCCTGGAAGGAAGCCAGGAGGCTGTAGCTCCCCCAACTGGCAAGGAGGAAGCCATCCCAGGCCCCTCCCCCGGTGACAGCCTCCACAGTGGATGGGACTGGCTGACTCCACATGGAAGGAGGAATTCCCACTCAGCTCGGCACAAGCAACCAGGGCCTTCAACAAATTAAAGGGTTCCCAATTATGGTTTTGTAAGGTATCTGGAAGGTCTACCCCACCTCAATTTTCCACTGCGAATTCACTCTCAGGAACGAGGTTCTGGTCTTTCCTCGGACGAAGACTCTTACGAGCAGTTGAAGGGGCTGGTTTTTGACGCACCCCAGCATGGAAGAACTGGTTGCTTCGGAGAAGGTCTACAAGGGGTGCTCTTACACGTCCCTGTGCCCCTCCGACTTGACCCCTTTTTGGGAAGTGCCCAATATTATCAAGGCAGAGCGACTCACTGCAACGGTGAACAAGGTGCCCACCCGCCAGGTGCTGATCCACCACAAAGGTCCACTTCCCACGCATCTGGACCTTGGGGTTTTGGGTAAGATTCAAGACCCGACCATACCTGTCAGGCCCGTTTAATGCTTCAACTGTCAGGGGTTCAATCATATTGCAGCCACCTGCCAGCGAGAGAAGAAGTGTGGTGTGTGCAGAAAGGGCACACGACTCGAAGGACTGCATTGCAATCCTCAAACAGCCAACTGGCGAAGCCCTTTGGCCAGAGCCCAAGTGTGCCAACTGCTCAAAGAGGCACCATGCCTAGAACTGGAGCTGCCCTGTGAAAAATGCAGCACTGGCAGCAGGTTCGTCATCGGAACGACTCGACAGCCCCGATGCCACCCAGCCTTAGAACCACCCAGCAACAGTCGGGAGGGTGGCTCCAACCACGGTTCCCCAGATACCACAGGTGGGCAATACCAGCGAGTTCCCAGCACTGGGCTCCCAGCAGTGGCATCAGGGGGCAGGCACTGGCTTGCAGCAGCGTGGTCAACTGCGGGGTCAGATGTAAGGTGGCCAAGAAGACAGAATCATTGGGAAAAACAGCCACAGGGCCCGGGACACTGCCAGCAGGTCCAGCTGGGCACCAGCATCCCTTGTCATTCCCGCCAGCAGGCCCTTCATCCCAAGGGCAGGCCCCTACTCTGAGCGGCCAAGTCAGACAGAGGGTTTCCCCCCCAGGGGACCCCGGAGCCCATGGCCACTCAGGCCGGGCCCAGGGTGCACCCAGCTTACGCTGCTGCAGTGGGCGGCCCGCAACCACAGACACCCAGTGAACAGCCCCGACTCGAAGGGTCGTCCAGCTCAATGGCCTGCAGAGGTAATGGTCGAATCATTTCCCCGATCGACTTAAGAAAACCATCGGGGTCATCTCAGCACCCTCTGTCGCCTGCTGCCGTCGGCAGAGGACAGGGGGGCCTGCAGGCAGTTCCTGTCATGGATGCTGGGCGTGGTCCTACTGGGCAGGAAGGACTCAATGGAACTTCAAGCCATTATCCAGGAGTCCCCTTTCCCGTCCGTGATGGAGAAGGCCTCGGAGTCGCCAACAACGGACGACAAGTCCCAGGCAGAGATGGAATCAGTGAGCCACCTCTGCGGCCCTTGAAGATCCTCCAGTGGAAAATTTGTGGGCTGCAGCAGAAAAATTCACTTTGTGATTGAAGCTGCAGTTCTGGATGAGGTTGATGTCTTCCTGTTCCAGGAGACACTTACCAATTCTCACATCAAATGCCGCCATGTATTCCGGGATTCCAGCCTACCTTCAGCACCTGGAAGGGTCTGGCAGGGGCATGGCAATCAAGGTCAGGACCACTATCCCTCATTCAATCTCCACTGATCCCATTAACTGTTGGGAGGGCGTGAGGGTTCAGGCTGTCACCTTAAAACCTGCCGGATGGACCTCTCATGGCTTACAACATTTACAGAAGCTCTAGGTACGCCCTTAACATTTCAGAGGTGGCAGCACTCGCCCCCCAAGAGGGTCTGGTGTGGTTGGGGATGCCAACGCCGACCACCCAATACTTTCTTCTGTCTCTCCTACCAACACAGCTGGGAGGCACCTTGCGGCTGTACTGGAGGAGGTCCCTGAGATCGCCCTCCTCAACAATGGTGAGCCAACCCATCACTACTGTGGCCGCTTGGACGTCACACTCATCTCTAGGCAGTTGCTCTCGAGAGCAAGATGGGAGGTCCACCGCTGTCTCACCAGTGATCACTTTGCAGTGGTCACCACGCTGATGGTCCAGCGGTGCCCGCGCCCACACCTACCCCCAAAATGGAATCTAAAAAAGGCCGACCCGGCAGTGCTTCCAGGAGGTCATCGAGCACTGGAGGGCAGAGACTCCTCTTCCCGAAACCCAAAAAGAGGCGGCTCAAAGCTTGCAGGTGGCCTTCACATGTGCAGCAGAGGCAGCCATACCTAAGATTACAGGCGGAGGGTCATATAAACGTGACTGGTGGCTTTACAATGAGGACATCAGGGACCAGAACCACCGCATCAATGTGGTATGCAAGATGCACAGGCGTAATGGCTCGGTTGAGTCCATGCATCTGCTCAGGGAAGTTTGGGGCGGCATGCACGCCATGTCTCACACAGGGTCCGGCAGGCTAAATGGTTCGAGTGGTGTGCCTCCCTCAGCTACTCCTCCACTTTCTCTGAGATTTGGACCAAGTTACAATTGGCCACTGGGCAGTGTTGCAGTGTGGCTCGGTTGCACCCAGACCCCGCAACGAAGGCAGAATGTGTGGTGGACCTTTTCACCTCCAAGCGGCCCAAAGGGCCAACTGTTTCCCCGGATCTCGGGGCCCCAAAAACCCACCCTCCCCTTTGAAGGATGAGGGTTTACCAAGGGAAAATCCCAGACGGGAGGACGACATGGATGAAGACTTCACCAAAAAAAGCCCCGGGCAGCCGTCACACCCTCATCGGGACATTTGAAAACCGGGGAAAAGAGGGAAACACCTATGGCATGATAAATTTGGTTGGGGGCATTCGGACTAGCAGCGCCCGGGGGGGTTCCGTCCCCCCGGATTTGGAGAGCGGGCAAATTTCCCGTCGAAAAGGAATTTTCCCACAAATAACCTGAAACATAAAAAGAGAACAAAACGACGCCCGTTTCGGTCCGATTTTAACCATTTAAAAAACCACCAACCAGACGGGGGACCAGGACGGCTAAATAAAGGCAGGAAGAGGGGAGGTGGTTATTTAGTATATTTGAGGAATAGTAGAAATAAATGGAAGGTGGGGAATAAAAAAGGGAAAAGGGCCAGTCAAATACAAAAAAAGGGGGAAGCACGCAAGGGCTAGGTGCCCACATGGGAGAGCAATTTGCACGGGGGGGGGGGTTTAAAAGGGGAAGGGGGTGAAATAAATAAAGAAGGAAAAAGAAAACCCACGAAGAAAAGGAAAGGAAAAGCCCAAACCCAAATAGGGGGAAAGGGGGGGGGGGGGGGAAGGGGAAAAAAAATGTCCCCCCCCCGGAAACCCCGGGCCGAAATATCCCCCCTTTTTACACCAATTTGGGAAAAACCCCAGAAGACGGGATAGGACTGAAAAAACCGGAAAGGGTAAAAAACCAACGGGGCAAAACCCTGTTCGGCCCCTGACGGCCAAAAAGGCCCATTGTTTTTGAGGCCCCTAACACTATTTTCGTGCCCCTAAGTCTTCAAAAGAGATCGCCCCAGTTTTCTCCGAAGCATGAATTTGGCCCAGGAGGACAAGTAGAGAAGCCCCAGGAACCACCGAAAGGGGAGGAGGGATTAACCGAGTTTAAGTGCGAAGAGTTTTTAGCCCTACAGAAGGTAAAAAAAAATTTTTTAAAGGGGGGGAGAAAATTGTTGAAAAAAAGGCCCGGGAAATGAAGGGAAGGAAAAGCCCAAAAACCCCTTCCCGAGAAAGGAGAAAGAAAAAAGAAATTCCCTTTAGCCCCGTAAAGGGGCAGGGGTCTATAAAAGGGGAAGGGGTTAGCCAAGACAGGAAAACGATTAATAAAGAATGGAAATTTTTCGCGGGAAGGGCCCTGAAAACACAGATCGGGGGGCCATGGGAAGAGGGGAAAAAACCCAACTTTCTTGACAGGGGAAGCAGGATGAAAAAGTAGAAAAATGTACATCCACTTGAAAAAGGCCCTTTTTAAAAAAGGAGAAGGAAAAACCTGAAATTTTAAAACGGTGGAAAAGGGAAACTTCAAGGAAAGGAAGAAAGGGTTTTTAGTTTCCCAAATTCAGCAAAAACCCCTTAAATTTAAAGGGGCCCAAGAAAATTTAAAAAGCTTCAAAAAAAGGGGTTGGAAAGACTGGAGTCATGAGGCCCAAGCAAAGTTCCAAAAACATAACGGAGCCAGAGGGGAAGGTTGCACATCAAAGGAAAGGAAAAGAAGAACAGTTTTCGAAGTTTTCCCCAGTAAAGATTAACATCTTTTGGGGACGTTTCCCACAACTGTCCCACTACTACCACTACTTCCTCTACTACAACAAAACAACTACAACTCCCCAACCTCCCCCTCTTCCTGCCTATAATAGCCTCCGCTCAGTTTCTGGTTAGTGTGACTTTGTAATGGTCCCAAGTCGGACTGAAACTCGCCCGTAAGTTTTCTCTCTTTTATGTGGGGGTTATTTGTGAAACCCTTTCCCCTCAGGGTATTGGGGCCTTTTTTTTGTTATGAAATGGAAGGAGGCTGACTCATACCAAATCCTAACCGGGAAATTTCCGGCAGGGCGACCCTTCCCTCACAAGTTGCATCTCGAAGGTTTTGGGAAAGGATGGGTTTGGAGCGTTTTGAGGGGGAAAAGCTTGCCCCCTCATAAACACCCATGGCTTCACCAGAGGATTTGGGCCCAAATTTTCAAAAGTCTTTCCACTCTACTGCCGGCTTTGGTGGGAAACCCCAAGCTCCCGTTTGTTGCCCTTTTTTGACCCGAAAAAAGCTTTTGACTAGCCAGTGCACCCCCCAATCCTCTCACTTTTTGGGCCTGCAGGGGGGTTAAAGGCAGACTGCTTTCATGGTTTTGGGTCCCAACTCCGGGACAGGCGGGCCCGGGAACATTTCCGGGGGGCATCCCCCTTTTCCTCCCCAAGACCCTGAAAAACGGCACCCACAGGGTGGGGGGTTTAGTCCCCCCCTGTTTAAATTGTACTGAAGAAACCAGCGGGTGGGGCCTGCCTTTCTCCAGGGGCCCACCTTCCTCCTCACCTTATGCCGATGACCTGGCCCCTTGTCGTACCGGGAAAGCCCCGGCTTTTGCATTTTTTCCGGGGGAAACCCTCGACTGCGGGCTTTCATTTCCCCATCACTTTTGGGGCGCAAGATATCTGGGGGCAAAATCCAAACCCCAAGCCCCTTTCACACCGGGTACCCAGTAAAATGCTGTGGGCCCCCGGGGAAACGATCGGGAGTTTTTCACAGTTATAATTTCCCTTTGGCATCTACATTGACAAGGGGCCTCACCTTCCAAAAACATGTGAAAACCCCATTAAAGAGGGGGCTTTTTGCAGAGGGTCAGGGAAATTGAGCCAGGGCCCAACCCCTGGGGTTGGGGCCACCCTCAAGGCCCATGGTTTTTCTACATCTGGGCAAACGCTCCCCCTTGACTATGAGCACTTGTTTCTGGTTCACACCAACCCACAACATCAAATCCCTCTGGGGTGTTTGGGGGGGAACACAGAGTAGGGGCCCCCCCCCCCCCCCATGCGGGGGGCTCCTAGATGGGACAATGCAGTGGGGGCAGCCAGCCCCTTGAAGACAGGATCCAACGGGTTAGCTCCCAAAAGAGGATCGCAAAGTATCTCCGCCCTCCCAGGGGCTGACAAACTTATGAGGGATTAGGGGTCCCCAGTGACAGGAAAATTCCACGCACCCCCGGCCGCCGATGGGGTGGGGTTTGGGTACCCAGATCCAAAAGGGAAAGCCCCTGCCCTTTGAAAATGCTCCACGGGGGGGCTGCCAGACGGGCAGTGAACTACAGGGTGCCCCCCCCCCCCTTGGGGCCCCAGGCTTTTTGGCATGCCTGGCCCCAAAAAACCCCCCCCCCCAAAAAACCAAAAGACGCAAGAGGCTTTGCACCCAAACCCTTCGGGAAAAGAATTCCCTTTCCCCCGCATTTTGAAAAAAAAAATAACATTTTCCCCTCCCGGGGAAACCAAATCCCTTGGTCACCAAAAGGGGAAGAGCCCCAGGCCGGAATCCCAAATTCCGGCGAATCAAAGGAATAATTTTTAATAGGGGTTATAGTGATTTTTTTTTGGGGGAAAAAATTAATTGTGAAAATTTTCTTTTTGTTTAGGGTAATAACACCTTTATGGTATTGTAAAACAAGTGTTTTCAAAATATATTTTTAAAAAAAAATGTTTTGCCCCTTTTTTTTTTTTTTTTAAAAAACAGTGCATAACAGCAAATAAAAAAAAAATACGGGACCTTTTCCGGCAAAAATTTTTAAATAAACCTTTCCCAAATTGCCTAAAAAATTCACCCACACACAAAACCCCCGTGTGAACTTAAAAACACCCCCCCCTTATCCCCCTCCTAATCAAAACAAACGGGTTTTAAAACCACAAAAACCTGCATTAATCTTAAAACATACACCTATTCCTAAATTCCCCCAAAGCAAAAACTTGGGGAAACCCTTTAAACCCTCCCCTTGCATTTCTCACCCCCAAAACCTATACCCCAACCAAACATCCAAATAATACAATAAAGAAAATTAATCCCGCATTTTTATCACATTGATACATACATGCATTTTAAAGAGCAAGTAATAACAAGGAAACTGAAATGAACGGGGGACACCCTCTTTTTTTACAAAGGTTCTGTCCCATGTGTAAAAAAAAGGGCCACAAAACAGCAGCCCCCCCACACTAACACTACATAAGAACCCTTTAAAAAAGAAGGAAAAACTGTAACAGGCCTACCCAGAGGCCAAAGGAAAAACATACACAAAACACATCCCCCCCCGGGGTGACCGCCCGGGCTCTCAGCCCAGGGTCGCAGGCTACCATCAACTGGTCCCGACCATTTGGGGATTTCCCGGGAAAAATGGGCAGTAGAGGCTGCTAGGCTTCAACCCTCGAGGGAAAACCCCGGGGCGAGATCTCCATCAGCCTCACCAAAAATTTCGCTGTTGGCTGCTGGTGGGGGAGGCGCCCATTTCCCCGGAAACCCCGGGGATCAAAAGCCTCTGTTTTTGGGAAAGTCAAAGGGGGACCCACAGGCAACCCCCCCGGGGGGGGGGGGGGGGGGGGGGGGGGGGGGGGGGGGGGGGGGTTTTTTTTTTGTTTCCCGAATTTCGCCCGTCCCAGGGTTTCAATACCAACCCCCCCCGCTTTGGATCCCCCCGCCGGAATTTTGAAAGGGGATGGGGAGGATTGGCCCATTTTTTACCAATGGTTTGGGCCCCTTTGGGAAAAAACCCTTTAGCCTTTCCCGGCTCCCCTCCCCCCCCCGTGAATTTCTCAATTTTCCCCATTGGGGAGACCCAAGGAAGAGGCACCCCAACTTGGACTTACTGCCAAAGGGGGGGAAACCCCCCCCATTCCTCTGGCCCCCCCCAGGGGAAATTCGGAAAACCCCTTTCCCTCCCAAGCCCCTGCCCTCACCAAAAAGGTTTGGCCCCGGGCGTATCGGGGGAAAAACCCGGTGAAATTAAACCCCCCCCATTTGGGAGAAGGACCTGCCCCCCCCCCTGGGAAATTTAAAAACCCCCAATTGGGAACCCACCCTGCCCCGGATTTGGTCCCCCAATTTTAACCCCCCCACCCATCTACATCCCCACTCAAGGATGGAGCAAATTTCCAGACCCCCAGCACAAAACTAGTCCGGTCCAACTCACCCCAACCCCCACCCACTCATGTAAAAATTTTTTAACCTATTTTAAAACTACACAAGGTTTTAGCTTTTAATAACTGACTCGGGAGTTTGTTCCCCTCATCCCCAACTCTATTTCCAAACCCTTTCTTTCCCCCATATCCTTCCTGAAAACGAATTTTTTTTCCCAAATTGAAAACATTTCTGCGAGTCCGTCCCTTTGGGTGGAAATTTTCAGCACACTATTTACATCCCCCCCTTTTTTTATTCCTGTTTTTCCCTTTTTAAAAACCTCTATCAATTCCCCCTAATTTAGCCTTTCGAGGAGTGCAGATTCAGGGAAATTCAGTCTGTCCTCAAGGGAAGATTTCTGATACATGGGTCATTTTTTTCAAACATCCTCTTTTAAATTTTTCCCGAGCATTTATATCCAAATTTGTAAAATGGTGACCAGAACTGAGAGCAAAAGAGGGCCCAACCAAGGATATATAGAGTTGAAGAACAAAGAAAGGGGGGGGGGGGTTTTTTTTTTTTTATTAAATTTTTACTTCTAGATAGAAACCAAGAATTCTGTTAGCTTTATTGCAAACACTAAACACTGTTTTCTTGGTTTTTAGGTTACGCTAACCAGAACTCCCAAAACCTTTTTTGCAAACCCGGGAGTATTAAGATCTACATTATTTAGTTTTTTATGTGGGCATGGTTATTTAACTGTTCCCCGTGAAAAACTTACTCACCCCCGTAACAAAATTCAGTCAGATTCCAACGCTGGCTCCCCCAGGAAAAATTTAAAGAAAAAAAAGAAATAATAAAAGACATATAAACCCCTTTATCATTTAGAAACCCGGAAAAAGTAAAACAATTTAAAAAATGAATGGGGAACCTAATTGAAAGAAAAATGAAAAAAGAAATGAAAAAAAAATTACATTTGAACTCCCAAAGCCCAAAAAAGGTATATCGTGGGAATGGGGGTTCAGGTGTTGGGACCCTGAGTGTTGTTTAAATTGTGCCTTTCTGATGTGGGGGGGGAGCAGGTGTTTTGGGGAAACCCCCCTTGGGTCATTTTTCCAGAGAAAAGCCGGGGTTTAAATTTCATCAAAATGACAGGAAAACGGTTTAATTTCCACGCTAGATGAGGGGTTTGGTCCTTTTGGGTTTGGTTACACAACCGGTAAGTAAAACTAAACATGGGATGTCTCAGGACGTTAGCCCTCCCTTCTATTTTTCCCCCGTTGGTTGGGAGGTGACCCTGTCATTCCAAGCTTTAAAGAGAGACAGAATTTCCCACTGCTTAAGAGATCCCTCTCCATTATAAGTCCAAAAACCTAAAAGATGGGTGATTATTAAAACATTTAAAAGATAAAGACTGAAAGGACTAAGTTTAAATTTTTTTTCAAAATGAAGCTTTAACCCCAAAAAGTCCACTAAAAATATGATCAGGGGTGTACTTTACAGTAAATGTTGGGAGCTGTGAGTCGGTATTTACTGTTTCCCCAGCCCCAACGTCCCTTTCGGGGGGGAAGAGGGAGGGGGAAGGGGATTGGGAGCTGACTGACCCTTCCTAACAAGACCAGCAAACCAAAAAATCACTTTTTGGGGGAGGGGGAAAAAAGGGGGGGGGAGGAAAAAGTGGAAGCTGGACTTACCCAAACCCTTAAAAAAGTAGCCGGGAATGAAACTATTGTCCCCAAAAACACTCCCTTTGAAAACCCAAACCCATTGAACTTTTTTCCCCACACTGCCCCCCCCCCCCCAAACCCCAAAACTTTTAGTCCAAAAAGTTAAGAAGAAAAAGGCCCAGGAAAAAATTTTTAACATGTGGGAAACCGTGTAAGGCAAAAAATCTTCTAAATGCTGGGGGTTCTTTAAACAGTCCGAGAAACAATTGGATGAAAACCCTTGATATACACAACATGGAACTTAAAAGCCCGGAGTGCCAATGCCACTTCAAGAGGCGACTGTTTTGGTTTTCCCCGAAAAGTTTCTGGGATACAAAGGTTTGTGGTCCCCTTTCCCAAAAAAAAAAAATTTTTTTTTTTTTTTTTTCCCAGCAAATAAAATTTAAGCATGGAGATAAAACCCCCCACAAGGGCCAAACTTCCTTTTTTAAGGTGGGGGTCTCGTTTTTTGCAGGAATTTAGTTCCGGGTTAGGAAGCAACCGGGAAGGGAAATACCACATGGTCGTAGACACCACCCCCAAGCCCGTATTGGGGGCATCAGTTTTTTAAAAAAAATGTTTTATTATTTTCTGGAAACTAAAGTAAAAGGGTCTTTCGAAAAGAACTTTTAAAAATTTTTAAACCCTTTTTTTGGCTAAAGTCAAAAGGTTTTAAAAAGGTTTTTTTAGCAAAACTTTTTAAGGAAAATCGGATAAGATGCCTGTAAGAAACAGTAAGGTTCCCCGGGGAAAAACCCTGCATAAAAAAATTTTCAGAACCAAGAAAGCTACACAAGGGGTTTTTGGTTATGGGGAAATTTAAAATTTTTAATAAAGCTTTTATCTTACTGGGGGGAGGCCGGATTATTAGAAAGTATCAGTTCCAAAATTCTAACTTGTTATACCCAAGGGAAACATTTTTTCAGCTTTGGGAGTGAGGCCCTGTGACCGAAAACCAGGGGGGGAAAAAGATTTTTAATGGGTTTGGGGAAAATTTTGCCCCACGTGGGAAAAACATTACAAAAAATTTTATCAAAATAAACTGAAACCCCTTTGGGATTTACCCAAGACCTTTCTCCCCATCCCGAGGTAGCACAGCAGTTACCAAACCGAAGGCATAGTTTTTATACTGCATCATCCTTGGGGGAAAAAAAGGTGTACGCTTTGAAGAAGGATTTAACATTACTTATGAATGCCTGCGCAATATCAAACTCTGATAAAAAGGAAGCGTCAAAAATTTGGTAGACGCTATCTCCAAAAGGGGATTTGGCCAGCAAACCCAACCGAGTTATAGCATTAAGGCCTCTGAAGTCCTAGCAAGCTACATGAATTATCCCCCCCTTAAAACCCTGACTACTGGTGACAATATCAGTACTGAAGTTTTAATGATCTTTTTTTTTAACAAATTTTCTACCTCTCGGCCCAAATTTTTCCCCCAAGGGGTACTGAAATGGGGAAATTTTTCCCTTTGATCAACTTTCCAATTTACAATCAATCTTTTGGACTACCCCGGGGGGGGTAACACCTGGAATACCGTAAAGACCCTCTGAAAAGTTACCACACATTTAAGTATTCATGTCTCTTTCGGTCATCCAAAGATTCATTTAAAAATTAATGTTGGTTTTTCGGCCCAGTGGTAAGAGCACCAATCCTGTAGTTCTTCATCATAATCCAAGTTAGTGGTGTCAATTACACACACCTTACTTTCTTCAGTTTTCTTATCAAGTTCGTGTGGAAAAACTAAGTCAAAGTTATTAAGACAGTTAACCAAATTTCTTCGGTAATATTTCTTAAGGATGTTGATATGAAAAAGCTTAGGTTTCCCCTTGACTTCTATGAGGTAGTCAACTTTCCCACAAATTTTTAATACTTCATATGGACCTTTCCATGCTACTAATAATTTATTTGACTTGATAGGCAAAAGTACCAGAACTTCATCCCCTACTTTAAAACTCATCCTCTGACTTTTGGAATCAAAATAGGTTTTGTACTGGTCCATTGACAAGCTTAGGTTCTTTGAAACTATGTCAGAGGTCTCCTCAAGTTTGGATCTAAGGTTAAGGAGAAACTGGTAAGAAGACTGAACCTCAGCATTTACATCCTCATTAGTCCATAAGTCATGAAGGATGGACAATGGGCCTCTGGCCTGTCTACCATAGAGAAGTTCAAAAGGTAAAAACATGAATGGGTATCCTAATTGAAAGAAAAATTAAAAATTAAATGAAAAAAATTACATTTGAACTCAACGCTAATACATATAGGTATATCGTGGTAATGGGGCGTCAGGTGTTGGTGACACTGAGTGTTGTTGAAATCGTAGCCGTTGCTGATGTGAGGGGGTAGCAGGTGTTGGTGACCACCACTGGCTCGTTCTTCACAGAGTATAGCTGTGTGTAATTACTTCAGATGACAGGAAAACAGGTTCATTACCACTGCTATGATGAGGGGTTAGGTCCTGCGTTGGCTTACATAACAAGTAAGTAGGCTAAACATGGGACGTCTCAGGGCGTTAGTCCGTCTCCTTCTATTCTTCTCGTTGGTTGGCAGGTGACACTCTCTGTCATTCCAAGCTGTAAAGAGAGACAGATTACCCACTGCTTAAGAAATCACTCTCCATGATAAGTACAATACCTAAAAGATGTGGTGATTATTAAAACATTTAATAGAATAGGACTGAAAGGACTAAGTTAATTATTGGTCAAAAGTGAAGCTTTCAACCAATAAGTCCACTAAAATATGATCAGGCATGTACTTACAGTAGTGTTGGGAGCTGTGAGTCGAGTGATTTCCTGTTTGAGTGGTACAAATTGTGGTTTAAAGACTGTGAAAGAGATCTGCTGGAGAATTGTGCAGGTGGAATGGAAATGAATGTTTTGATTATTCAACATTACGAATTGGAAAAAAAAAACTGTCTTGTAAAAGTAAGGCTTTGAATAAATTAAAGGGTGTAAGCCAGGCAGTAGATCAACCTATTAATGCATAGGGTGTGTTTGCCAAAACCTCCAGTAGTACGGTCTTGAGGAAATCAGACCAGGTCGGCAAGAATTAATTGTTCAATTGCAGACCAGTCAGCCAAACAGTTCTAAGGATATAACACATAATGACTGAAGTATCTGTTAAGTCTCAAAAGGGAAAAATAATCCCAGTGGTAATAATCATAATTAAGAGAAAAATAGGCACATATCAAGTGACAGGAATCAGTAATAGGGGTTCCTCACATCAAGGTAAGAGGAATAAGTACCTCAGTAAGGGTAACCCAGTTAATAAGAGGTCAGGGAAGGAAAAGAGACTACCTCTTCTGCCAGGGTACTCATTTCACTAAAATTGTAAAACCTATAATTCATGGGATATTAAAGTGGAGAGGATGAAAGAATTGACAGATTTATCAGATGTCTAGACAATCATAATGTAAAGGATTGTCATACCAAATTGAACAATTGCTATCAATGCAACAAGGGAAGGCACCATACAGTTATGTGCAGGGTTGTCTGTGATTCTTATAGTAATGGTGACAATAATGATAATGTTAATAACCCTGACACTACAGTGACTGATGTAAAGGTTGCAGCTAATGACAATAATGATGGACTAGCTGAGGTAGCCTTGCCGGTGTTGGATGTAATAATTCAGGATAAAGGGCATAAATCCAAAACCATGCGGCGTCACTCTCCTCAACACTGGTACGGACCATGTGATATATGGCAGTCTACCGCCTAGTAATAATGACTAGAGGAAGTACTGAATACAGTCACGGTGTCTTACTCATAAAAGGTCAACCCAGTACAAGTATACTTCTATCGAGAATGATGTTGAACCTGTCTAATTTGTGGGAGTTGGACAGCATAGGGATTAATATAAATGAGGAAAGTCCAAATGATTACTTTCATCAGGAAAATTACCTGAAGGATGTTAAATGTGAATCTGGACATTTCTGGGTGCGACTTCCTTGGAAGCTCAACCGTCCAGAATTATCTACTAATTGTAGGATGGCATATGGACAGTTAAAGGGCCCAGCTCTGGGAACTGAGCAAGACACCAAAATTGTTGACTGCTTATTATGATATAATTAATAAACAGTTAAATAAAAAAATTGTTCTTACTTCGGGCGACGATAAATGCCCCCTTTAAAGTGACAGGTGGTCCACTAAGTGAAGTAATTGGGTAAATAATCTTATGTGGACAATTTCCAGGTGTGACGTCAACTGAAGAGGAACTAATGAGGATATGTGAAGGGGTTAACAAAAAAATTGCAGTAATGTGTTGGGGCTGACTTGGGACTCTGAGAGAGACTTGTTATTGTTAATGTTCTTAATATTCCAGTATGCCCAATAAATTAACCCAGAGAGCATAGGCTTAGTGTCACACCTTAAAATAAGAGGGAAATTATTAATACCAGAAGCATGGAAGCTTGAGTGTGCTTTGGATGGAGCCCTACCTGAGGAGTTAACAGGTGGAAAGAATTAATTGGTGATTAGGTAAATACCAATGTTGGAGTTCCCAAGCCAGGTGGCCAGTGAAGATGGGAAAATTTTTTACACCATGTTATTTAAGTCGTCTAACAATGCCCTCCACTCCGGCCACAGTGTGGAAAATAAATTCCCAAAATTATACTGTATATATTTTTATAATGTAAACATCATGATTAATGCATTACTGTTGTTCTAAATTGTATTTTGAATAGAAACCCAAATGGGTTCCCTTTTGTGCCTGCGCGGATGTGCGGGGGGGGGGGACAGGTCGACTCAGGGCATGGAGGCGGGGGTGTTTTGAATGGAGTGAGGAGGCTGTGAAACATGGGACCAGGAAATTGGCGTTCACGGTGGCCTAAGGATTAATATAGGCCTCTCTTAATAATAGGAAGTGTCGTAACTGTTCCTGGTGAAGAGTGAGGGGAAAGTGATTTATGGGACCACCGTAAAAGGGTGGCAAAATGAGTGAATAATGTAGGACCGGGGGTGACTGGCACGTCACCATGGAGTGTGTCCCGGGTTAACATACCCGTGGTTTAATCATCACTCATCGGTCTTCGATGTTAATGGAGTGACCTCTAATGTGTATAATAATTATGAGACATTAAATCGTCTTGTGAATTGTAATGTAATCAGTGGTAATAACACTAAGTTAAGGAATCATTGAAGCAATATGAGCCGCCATTCCCAGAGTGTGTGTGCACATGTTTACCTCGTTCTTCCTGTCTCGAGGATAGTGAAGTTTTTATGGAGTCACGACTTCTAAACAAGGACAAACCAATGGATACCTCGTCCTGCTGGAATAAGAACGTGTCGGTGTAGCAGACATCGAAATGAGATGGTGAATGGAGGAAATAAGGAGCATCAATCACCCACAGCTAAGTAACCTTTCTAGTTATAGCAGACTGATACTGGCCAGTTAGGTTTTGTTGTAATGGATGGGTTTATGAGTGATCCAGCTACATCAAGTGACCCCCAGAGAATATCTGGTAAGTGGTGAGATTATGTACAAGTGTTTTTCCTTGATGGATATATCCATGTGTAATCTACCCCCCCCCTTCATTCAGTTACACTAATATAATCTATACAGTCCACAATTAACTAGTAGCGCCATACTTGTGGGAGCTATCCAGTCTATACTGGTCTCGGATAGATATGGATAAGATTGTGAGGTCGAAGGCCCACCTGCAGTGACCAAGGGTGGTGAAGCTTTCTCACATGTCTACGCGGGGTGACTACGGTAAACAATATAGTGTTGTCTCCCAATGAGATTACTCGTATGCATGTAATGTTGAGGTACGTACAGGTAGTCACCCCTGGAAATTTTCCATAATGAGAAAGTGTTACCAGGTCTGCTATCCAACAAACAATATTACATACACACATCAGTATTGTGTGTGAAAGCAAAACCCCTTCCCACAATTCCTACGATACAGACCAAGACACATAATATCAACAAAGCATAATGGAGCTACCCTGCATAACAAAACTAAACCATGGTTACAAAAAAAATATCCACGATATGTAAAAATCTGTGTCTGCATAATACACTGGAAATAATCGTACTGCTTACAATAATGCATGACATATAGACAATAGAATTACAACTGATGTAATACACCAGAAAAATTTACTATGGTTATCCCGTGGCCCAGTGGTCTGGTGGCTAAAGCTCCCGCTTCACACACGGAGGGCCCGGGTTCGATTCCCGGCGGGTGGAAATTCTGACATGTTTCCTTACACCTATTGTCCTGTTCACCTAGCAGCAAATAGGTGCCTGGGTGTTAGTCGACTGGTGTGGGTCGCATCCTGGGGGACAAGATTAAGGACCCCAATGGAAATAAGTTAGACAGTCCTCGATGACGCACTGACTTTCTTGGGTTATCCTGGGTGGCTAACCCTCCGGGGATTAAAAATCCGAACGAAATCTTATCCTATCTAAAGTAGTCATCCCTCAACCCCCCCCCAAGGGCAGGATCCCACTTTACCCCACCAATTTATTCCTACTACTAAAATCTGCTTTCTACCGATCCATACCTTATAACGAAAGTGGAATAGTCATATCATCAGTAAGATATCAGAGGCATGTATATACAGTACTTGGACACAATAATGGACCACACTAAGAAGACCGCTGTGGAAAATTTTTGATTTTCCGAAGCTTTAGTGCCTAATAGGTGTTTAATGTATCGATATGAGTCAAAAATGTATTTGACAATAGGGTAGAACCAAGAGTTCCCTTTGCGCATGCGCGTATGTGCGGGGGTATAGGTGGACTCGGGCCATGGGGGTGGGGGGAGTGTTTTGAATGGGTGGGGAGGCTGAGAAAACCGGGAATGAGGAAACTGGCGTTCACGGGGGCCTAAGGATCAATATAGGCCTCAATTCATAATAGGAAGTGTCGTGACTGTTCCTAGTGAAGAGTGAGGAACGTGATTTACAGGACCACCGCAAAAGGGGTGGTAAAATTAGTGAATAATGTTCGACCGGGTGGCAGGTGCACGGCCATGGTGTGTGTCCAGGGGAAATACCCGTGTGTATAATCCTCGCACATCGGCCTCAGTCTAATGGAGTGACCTCTAATTTGTATAATAGTTAGGAGACGTTAAATCGTCGTGTGATGGTAATGTAATCAGTGATAATAACATTGAGTTAAGAGAATGCGGGATGTGAAATAGAGCGCCCTGCTCCGAGTGAACGTGTGACTCTCGTACCGGGGATAATGAAGATTTAGGGAAATCACGACTTCAAAACCCGGGGACAAACCGACGGATACCTCGTCCTGCCGGAATGAGAACCGTGTCGGTGTAGCAGGACATCGAAATGAGATGGTGAATGGAGGAAATAAGGAGTATCAATCACCCACAGTTAAGTAACCCTTCTAGTTATACCTGGAGTTTACCTGGAGAGAGTTCCGGGGGTCAACGCCCCCGCGGCCCGGTCTGAGACCAGACTCATGCTGGCCAGTTAGGTTATGTTGTAATTGGATAGGTTATGAGTGATCCAGCTACATCAAGTGACCACCAGAGAACATCTGGTAAGTGGTGGGATTATGTACAAATGTTTTTCCTTGATGGATGTATCCATGTGTATCCTACCCCCCCTTCATTCAGCTAAACTAATATAATATATACAGTCCACAATTAATTAGTAGCACCGTACTTGTGGGTGCTATCCAATCCATACTGGTCTCGGATAGATATGGATAAGATTGTGAGGTCGAAGGGGTCCACCTGTAGTGACCAGAGGTGGTTAAGTTTTTCTCACATGTCTACATGGGTGACTACGGTAAACAATATGGTTGTCTCCCAATGAGATTACTTGTATGTATATAATGTTGAGGTACATACAGATAAGCACCCTAGAAAATTTTCCATATCTGCCCGTTGGTCCTTCCTGAACCGGAGGCAATCAGTGAAAAAATTAATTGAATTAATTACTTAATAATTAAGTGACTGATTGAAGGAAGTGGGTGTAGGGTGCACAAGTTTAATCGATCGTGTGATGGATGACAATTAGCCCAATTAATTGCTAGCACATGTGTGGCTAGGATTTATACAAGAGTAAAGTGTAAGAATTACTCTTATAAGGCGCCTACTTAAGTTGTATAATCAGTGATTAATAATTCTCTAATCATGACTGGATCTGATGGAGTTAATGTGGCTGACAAGTCCGTGAATTTTAGAGTAATGAAAGCATCATTACAGGCTTAAAAGCCATGTGACGAAGGCATTTATTT
>NW_026491004.1:0-22186 GCF_026875155.1 Cherax quadricarinatus
AAAAAATAATAAAAAAATAAAATAATAATAAGTGGGGGAGGAGATCGGGCTTGGGGGGTGTGGGAAATGTAGAGGGGAAGAACAGGGACAGAATGACGTAAAGGATGTATGAATCCTGGGTGGAAGGTAAGAGGGGCAGGGATCGTCCCAGGAATGGTTGGGGGCTTGAGCATCCAGCAGGCTGGTGTGAGCGTGTTAGATATGAGTGGAGACAAGTGGATTTTAATGAACGTGCTGTTAGAGTATGAGCAGGGTAACTTTTATGATAGAATTCAGGTAAACCAGTTAGTCTGACATAGTCTTGGAGGTGGGATAGGCAGTGCCTGCACTCTGAAGGACGGGTGGGGAGGTTGCAGTCAGTGAGATAAACTGATTGTGATGTCAGTACACTTCTGGAAAGACAGCGATAGATTGAATGATGGTGAATGTGTTTTCCTGTTTGGGTCACCGTACCTTGGCGGGCGACGGGCATTGAGGTAAAATAATAATAATAATAGTGTAGATTAGTCCCTGCAAGATTTCAAAGTATAAAGCATCGAAGATAGATCACGTCAGCCGACCGTAAGCACACGCATGCATGCACGCACGCACACTTATACACTGTGCACATGCATACCGGTGTGCTCATATATACCTCTGTGCACATGTACATCCGTGTGCACACGGATGTAAAGGTTGTTGAGTAAGCAAATGTATAGTGTGATATCCCTAGACTTACTCGTCTCACTACCCTGTATGGCCACCTTTTTGAGCACCCTCTGTGGCTATCTATGTGCACCTGTGTGGCCATCTTTTTGGGCACTGTTTGGCCATCTTAATGGGCACCCTGTGTGGCCATCTTTATGGGCACCCTTGTGGCCATCTTTATGGGTATCCTGAACGGGCATCTTTATTATCATTGGCATTGCTGTATGTTCTACAGATTTGAAACATACAAGTGTGGAATCCATTTACTGATCCAGAGACCTGCATTGGTGGTGTATGAAGACAAGTGTCTTCAGTTATTGACGACACTTGTATCTTCCTAGCTGTGATTTCCGTGGACTGGCCAGCCAGCTGTGGTCAGGCTTCACTGCAAGATATCGTTGATATCTCTTTGTGTTGTGCGTTGTTTTCCTCTAGGACCATGGAGACCAATTGGTCTGCCGATGCACTGCCGAAGAGATACACTTGTGTTCGGTGAGGATAGAGACGGCTGGGAAAAAATAGGTGCACAAGTGTAAATGATTCAGTGACTCGAGGGCCGAGTCCAGTGGTCAGGAAGGAATTAAGAAAGTCAGTAGGTAATCCACGATGCTCTCCCTGCTATGCGAGTTCTGTCAATTCGAGAGAACCTTTCAAGCATTGTTATGGCTATAGTCCATATATGAGATTGTCTTACAGAGATTGATTGTGGTCTTTACGAGAAGCTAGTCAGAAGAAATTACGAGGGAGCTCCACTGAATAACTCCGTCATTATATTTGGTATCATGAATCACAGTATTGTCACACGGGGTTTATTCAGTGAATTAGTCAGAAAGTCTCATGTGCCTAGAGTCGTGAGACTTTCTGACTAATTCACTATGATGAACAAACAGTGATGTTTGTAAATACGGAGCTGGAACATCAAGATATTAACAAGGGAAACACGTAATATTATGTAGACTAGAGGTTGACCAGGTGTGTGTGTGTGTGTGTGTACTCACCTAATTGTGTTGCAGGGGTCGAGACTCAGCTCCTGGCCCCGCCTCTCACTGTTCGTTACTAGGTCGTCTCCTCTTCTTCCTGAGCTTTGTCATACTCGTCTTAAAGCTATGTATTGTTCTGCCTCCACTACATCACTTGCTAGGCTATTCCACTTCTCGACGACTCTGTGACTGAAGAAATATTTTCTAACATCGTGTCTCTATCCAACTTATTTATTCCACGCAGTATTTTGTGTGTGTGTGGGGGGGGGCTCTGATGCAAGGTTGCATGTTAGACTTACGTTGTACCTCCTTGTTGCAAGAGGCTACACTACACCTGTCACTTTGTGTTTTAGAAATACTTCTTTTTTTCCCCCGCTTCCCTCTTCAGTTCTTCTTTCCTGCTTATCTCATTCCATCTTTACCTCCTACACATATACCCTCTCTGTCTCTTCCAGCCTTTAATTGCTTCCACTTTCTTCAAGTATTCGGGAAGTGCTGCTTCTGCTGCTGCTGTCTCCATGGCGTTCTCTCGCAGCAGTTTCTGTATTAACGAAATTACCAATGTTTTTCTTATCAAACTTTGATATAAAGTTGTATATTGTGTACAGCCATTCATTTTGAAGAAGGGGTAGAACTTGCTTAATTGAAAGTTGCTTATTTAAAAGAAAAGTTCTTGTACGATGCTGCGCAGACTAGGATATATTAGTCTATCTCAGCGCATGATCTGGTTCACTGCTCCCTAGGATGCGAACCAAACAGTCTTCTAACACAAGGTGCTTATTTACTGCTAAGTGAGCAGGGGTGGCACGTGTAAGGAGACTACTTGCTCTTACGTTTCCACACCTCCCAGGGAATCGAACGCTAGACCTTCCGGTTGCGATCTAATTGTTATAATCATTGATTACAGATAACTAGGTTGAGTCTGCTTCTGGCTCAGTGGTCGCCTCGTCAGATCACAAAAGACTCAGGCTTCGTCCTCGGGTGTATGGAGACGTTCTGCATTGATTACATCTGCTGTCCGATTCACCTAGCAGCAAGTAGGCACTGGGTGTTAGTGGACTCTTGTGAGTTGAATTTTGTATAGCCCTTGTGGCTTAACGCTTCTTTTTGATTATAATAATAATGGACGTCGGTGACAATGAGACACAATGATTGGCTTTATTGGATTATCCTAGGTTACTAACATTCAGCGTTAATACTCAAAGTCTTTTCCTCCTGCTTGTGCATTTCTCCTGGGAAAACAACAATTATTAGGTAAACTAAAATTGGAAGTTTAGTCATTCGTGTCTTGCCAGAGTTTACAGCTGTATCTTGAGTCATTGCCTTTGTATGAGTCTGGCATGCATGTTGCCGCTGTACAAGAAAAATATTTGCACGAGTCTTCGCTAATTGGCGCAGTCTAACAAGCGAGGTTGACGTAACAAACAATGGTTTCTTAATTGGGTCTAAAGCATATCGACTACACAAAGGATCATTAGGGCTGCATATGACCCTTTCACTGCCAACCAAAAATAATTAAACCCCTATAATAAGGATTTAAGTAAATTTTCATTGAATATACAAGATATACTCGTACACTTCTCAGTGTATATATACCTTGTTTGACTTACAGAAACATTTTCTTTGACTAATGAGTTACCATTTTCTCTTATTGCCAGGTATAACTATGTTAATCTTTTTGAATCTTGCACGCTATGCTCTGTTATCTTTTAAGGAATGTTTTAAGACTATAATTATATCTGAACTGTATATGAATATAAGATGGTCCACATAATGTCAAGAGTATTGTTATGCATGGGTCGGCACCCGCAACTGTACAATCGATGGTGTCTGATGTGTTGCTGGGACAGCCAGCACAGGTGTGTGAGGCAGGGAGCTGCAGGCATCAGTCCCACCTTACCTGTTGACCAGGACGAGTACTCTCCCACACCTCCCACTCCATCACTCACACCTCTCACTCCATCACTGACTCCACCTCTCTTGAACAGCACAGGTGTTAAGTGGAGTTAAGAGGAGGAACTGTCTCGTGTACGTTGATATGGTGGTTATTGGAGAGAATTTGACTTAGTTATCTGTGATGGACGTGGACAGAAACTTTGAGGTGTGTGCGAGTGGGCGTGTCATGAGTGTGGGGAGGGCAGCAGCGGGCGGGGGTGAGCGCCCCCGCCCCAGCGCCCCGTGTGAGTAGCGTCGTCATAGGTCTTCACGCTGGTGTGGGGCAGCCGGGGCAGACCTCCACAACAGTCCCACACTCATGCTTCCCCTGCCCCTGAACCCCCGCTGCTGCTGGGTGCACCTTCACCCCAACCCCAGGGCGTTCTAAGTCACTGCCCGGGCTGCAGGTCCCCCCCCACTGGTCCCAGCACCGCCCTCCGTCGGAGAACACCCTCAACGGTGTGCCCGGGGGACGTCCCCCAGGTACCGCCCGCGGCCTCAGAGCCCGCCCCTGGAGTCCGCCCACCTGAGGCGCAAGGCCACGCCCCTGACGCGGGCCACCTCGGCCACACCCCTGGCAGGAGGGGGCGACGACCCCGGCATGTGGAGGATGATGTACGGTGCCCCCCACTGGGACACAGCAGCCAAGAAGATGTGGAGTCCCAGTCCCCCAGCACCCAGACACCCCATCAAGTTGCCCTTCCTTGACGTCTCCCCCAGCAGCGTCATACAGAGAATCAACCAGAGGTCTGCCCACCATGCTGAGGTTAGCACATTCACTTCCTCACTCCACTTGCACTCTCCTTCCTCACATCAAATATAATTACCTCCCATTCCACAAGCACATTATAACCTTTATGGGTTTAGCGTTTCGTAATAATAATAAATAATAATGGTGGTTCTCACGTACGGGGCCAATCAGTTAGGGTTTGAATCCTATCAACTTCACGTGGTCCGCGCGCTGGGTACCTTAACACGTTGGTGTTTGAGGGGTTTTTGTACCTAGGATAGAGTTCTCTTCTATTGTGGGGGTGCCACTCCCAACAGGGTGCTTGCCTCACTAAGAATCCAGCAACTTTTTCGGCATAAATAGCTGTTCTTTTATTTCGTCTAAATTTGTTGACGTGCCGATGACATGGAACGAATATGGATATGGATTATGGAAAGTGAAAAAAAAAATAGAATCCGAATAGTTTTAGTTAGCTTCGTGATTATGAAAATAACATACCACGGGCGGGGTTAGAACCCGCGATCAGAGAGTTTTAAAAACCCAGACCGGGGCTCTAACCCCGCCCGTGGTATAGTTTGTTTGCAATCGTGTCATTACGATTCCGTGAGTCACGTTCTTCGTGATTATGATTAATATAATGTGAGTGTGTATTAATCACGACAGTAGCAGGTTGATAATGACAGTAAATTTGATGATACTTTAATGTTTGAAGCGATAAGTAACCTGACGTTGTTAGTCTTTATTAGTAAAATAAAAAATTGTACAGGGGTAATTAAGACTAAAATTCACTGTATATGCCATCAAAAAATATTTTGTATAAAATACGAGATTCAGTCAAACTCTCAAGTGTGTGTCCCACTGGGGACTCTACATCTTTCCCATACATATATACATTTTCCCATACATACATTCTCCCCATAAATACAAAAATCCCATACATACAACACCTCCAAAAACATGCATCTCCCATACATGCATCTCTCCCATACTGTGGCGACACCGTGGCAGCTGGTGTGGTCACCTAGCCAGTGTGGCTGACACCGTGTGCTGCTGGTGATGTCACCTAGCCAGTGTAGCTGACACCATGTGTACTGGTGTGGTCACCTAGCCAGTGTGGCTGACACCGTGTGAAAATAACACGGTTTTCAGGTAAACAAAGGCCACTTCACCGGCAAGGAATCACACTTTTTCGTGTTCGTGTCTGTCAGGACACAAATGCGAAGACCACATGGGCCTTGTATCAAAAATTTTGGGAATCTTGATTTTTTTCACCGCTGTATGCCAGTGATAACTACCAGGCTGGTGCAAAACAATTTAGAAACTGAAAAAAAAATTGATGTAAAAAAATAAATTGTAAGTGCTCTACGCTATTAGATTTTGCCGCCGAAGTCGCTAGTTTCTTGCACTCATGTCCATCGTGTGGAGGGCAGCGCGAGAACATATGGATACACAAAACGCTTAGGAACTGGGCCCACAAAAGGAGTTAACAAGAGTACATTTGGATTTGTATGACAGTTCACTTGTCTGTTACAAGCATTTTATGAAGTTTGCTTAATATATCTGGTATCTCATGCGCGGGTGCAAAAGTTTATGGGAAACTTTAATCAACGAGTGTGGTAGATGGTCTACTTTGAGGCGCAGTGGAATAGCGCAGGTAGCTACATGTAGCGTGCCCGGGCACCCCTGTGGTGCAGGGTTTTGTCTCTGGTTGTATTGGGATGGCAGAGAGAATGTCTCGTTCACGCTATGATGTCATCATAGCTGTGACTGACGGTAGATGTCGAACATCATCCCGTTAATCATCCCACCACCTGTGTCGTTGTTGAGTTTACTGGAAAGCGTTGCATCCTTAGGGTAATGTACCCACCTGAGTAATGAGGGGGGGAGCACTTTGATTCACGGGAGGGCAAGTTACAACTGCATTCCCTGCCGGCAGTTGGTTGTAATGTGTTAGAGGCTGTACTAGGTGCTGCGCTAGGTGCGAGGTTGTCACTAGGTACTGGCTAGGTACGACGCTGTCACTATGGTACCACGCTGGGTTTCGAGGCTGTCACTAGGTACTGCGCTAGGTGCAAGGCTGTCACTAGTACTACGCTAGGTGCGAGGCTGTCACTAGGTACTACGCTAGGTGCGAGGGTGTCAACTAGGTACTGCGCTAGGTACGAGGCTGTCACTAGGTACTGCACTAGGTGCGAGGCTGTAAATAGATACTACGCTAGGTGCGAGGCTGTCACTAGGTAATCGCTAGGTGCGAGCCTGTCACTAGATACTACGCTAGGGGCGAGGCTGTCACTGGGTACTTCTGTCAGAAATTAGTTGCTGATCCCTGTTTTCCCCAGTATTATATAGCATAGCATATTAGTATCATCCCTGTGCTTTAGACACGAGATCCCTCGTGGGCCCTTTTGGGCTTGGTGTGACGTCATAGGGATACACAGGGGCCCAGTGACCCCCCTGTCCCGTTCCTCTCTCGGCGGCAGCCCTACAAGACGTGAACAGGCTTGGCACCGGGCTCCATCTCTCATTCAGTCTGACAATATATTTACCATCCTACAAGTGTGTTCTACTTTCAACCTACGATATCTCCATTCAAGAACCCCTTCGACAAAGGGTTTGCCAGCGGTGAGCCTGTATTCTGACGATTACAGCGATTTCTGGAGATAAAGTTGTCGCCCAGAAAGACGGCCATTTCGTGTGACCAGTAGGCCTATCGACTACCGAGGTTCACCCAGCCAGCTACCTAAGCCAGCTACTCTACCAGCTTCTACATTATTCACGGTCAGTTCTTTGTATTAGTGTTTCCTGCTTTTTTGCATTACTCCCGAGGGTTGACCGAGTTTGCAAATAAGCCAGCTTCCAGTCTGTGGTGGGGGAGTCAGAAAACCGAGTCCAGTCCAGCCTAGCCTACTCCATCCAATTATTTTGTTGCCAAGCCAGCTTCCACCCTGCTGTGCTCATTCTTTGTGAAGTTTCAAGCTATTCTGTGGAAGGGTTAAGATAAGCCAGTAGCAACTAACCCAGGTGTCTTACCCCAGTACTCAGGCAAGCCACGGGGACTAGTCTTCATCGCTTGTTGATTCAAGTCCAAGATTCTGAGTGCTCCTTATCACCCTTTGTGGTGTTGTAGTATTTCGTGGGTTTTTCTAAGCCAGCCGGCTTAGAATTATCTTCGCGGCAGTGTGGGTTTTCTTCAGTGAGGCTTACGACGTTTCAACCCATAAGCCCAGCCACTCACGATCACGTGTGTCGCCCCATTGCCGGCCCCAGACCCCTCGCTCAGTTTTAAACCACAAACCCAGCTACAGTCGGCCATTACAACTCACCTCCCTCATCAGTGTTTTGGTGCTCTGCTAAGGGTTGAAAGGCACCATATTTTAAGACCACATAGGGGGGTCAAGAGCTAGAGAGTGGCGCGCGCATCTTTAAAAGCCTCCTATGTGTTGTCTCTCGCCGATTTAAGCGCAATTCTACGATCATCTGTGCAGAGGACAGCAGCAAGACGATAAAAACAATCCTCAATCTCATTTTTTTAAGTTTATTACAGCTATAATATTTTTTTTTAGAGACATTTGCGAGTGTTGAGACATTTCTTTTGTGTTCCCAGTGAATTTTTCTCTTAGTGACATTCAGGGGATCTTGATCAGACTCAGTGTTTATCATGTACTGATTCTATTAATTTCTTTAATCTCCTTAAATTCAGTGTTAATTTTCGTGTATTATTTTATATCTGTTGTGTTGTTTCTTTTTATACACACTTGAAGTAAGTACTTAGTGTTTCCTTTGTTGTGTGTGCAACATATGAGCAGTATAGAACTTGTGTTTAAACTTCAGAATTTCCCAGTGAATTAAACTCAGTAAATTTTTCACCTCATATCCTGCATCACAACTCAGTGTTGTCTGTTATTTTTTTTTTCTTCCCAGCATTTGTGTAATTTTTGTTTTGTTCCCTGTGTTTTTGAACATTCTTGTGTTCTTTTTCTTTCCATTTTAGCCAGTGTTTAATTTGTCTTATTTCCACAGACAATGTCCCATTTTTAAAGCTCCAGCAAGAAATCTGTTTAAAAAAATTTTTTAAAAAACATCAAGTTTCATTGCAAGAAAATTCTAGTACTGAGTTTATGTTGATGTTTTGTGCTCTCATCACTGTAAGTTTTTTTATTTCTTTTTGTTGTGTGTTTTAGCACTATTATTTTTTTTTCATATTTTTTTTGAACAAATTCACTCTTAGTGCAATTTTTAAGTTCCCCTTCTAAAGTAAATTGTTCTTTTGCTTGTTGTTTTGTGCAGTTAAGAGTTTAAAGTGTTCATTCCTTGATATATTTCTTTTCTTGTGTGTTATAATTTTTATTATTGCACATAGACTCATTTTGCAATAATTCTTGTGCAAATATTGTGTTGCTATTAAAGTTTTCTTGCAGAAAATTTTATTCGTGTTGTGCAAAACAGTTTTTTACAGTTCAGTTTCTTATGCTCTGTTCTGTGCATAGTATTTATTCTGTCTTTTCATTTTAATTTTTATTTCAGTGAATTGTGTGTTTGTTTCAATTTTGCACAAGTTTATTGAGTCCCTTTTATCATTTTATTGTTTTATTTCCTTGTTGCATTGAAAGTAAGACAACTCACTGTGCCATTTATTCAATTTAAAGTAAAAGTTGAGCAAATTAGATTTGAGCAAAGTACAAGTTCTCTTGATTTTCAGTGTTGTTAAGTTGCATATTATTCTTGTGTGAGTTCTTTGCTTACTGTGTAACTTGTCAATTTTTAATTATTATGCAGAATAGTTAAGCATTTTTTTCCATTTAAGCTTACTGTGTCATTCTCTCCATTTTTCTTGACTTATGCCCTTCAGTAAATTTTTACTGAGAAGAAAGTCCCAGTCACTTTTTGAAAGTTCACTTAGTGTATCATTCCAGTCAAAGTCAATATGAATCAGTCCACAGTACCAACATTCCTTACTGATGAAAGACAATATTTAGCCCTGAGCAATGTGTTTGTTCTCACAGCTTGTATCTGAGATTTGTTTAAAGTGCTGCGAAATGTGAAGTTCAGATTAAGTTCCTATAGATCCGTGAATTACTTATTAACGTAGCCGAGCGGTAGGCACTAGTAATTCTGTCATTCCCGTCGTGTTCCACCTATACCTTCAGACTTGCGGATAGTGTTCCCTTGCCTCAGGTGTCCGGGGACAAATCAGACAGCTTTGAGTGCACAGCCTATCCCTGCAATGACTGCTAGTTCGAGTAGTAGTTTTCCCACAGGGGATGCCTTGTCAGAAAACGATTACTTGCAACTAGTAATTTCCATCTCTTTTTGATGTGACATGCTGTCTGCGAAAGACGTTCTCTGTTACAGCTAGTGCTCTCACTAGAAATGTCTGTTGTTGTTCCTATGTTCCCGATGGTGATCCCATCCTAGTTGACAGTAATCATTTCATCGTAAGAAGTTATTTCTCGAATAACTTTCACATATTAACGTAAGTGTAGTTTCTTTATAGCTGATACTCGTGTCACTGTGTGCGACTCAGATTGAATATCAGCATTGTTCACCGTTTTTATTTCTTTCTCCTGTGCTTGCAGTTGGATAGTAGATTCGTTCTCCCTTGCTCATATTGCGTGTTATAGCATTAATTTTTTCAACCGGGGGGAGTCAAACACTCCACCCAGTTTTTTTCTTTCCTCCAGTAAGGAGAACTGTTACCTTTATTCCAGAACAAACAGCCTACTGGAAGGTTAGCCAGATGGTCCCTGACTATCCAAGAGTTCAATCCCACTTTTGAACATTTTCCCGGCAAGTCGAAATGTAGTCGCAGATGCTTTATCGCGACACGTTGTGTAGTTACTGAGATCCTCCATTTACTGTTTGAGGAGTCACAAAATTCCCAAAGAACCGATCCCTTGTGTTCTGGTTTTGATTCGATTCTGCTCCAGGAAGAAGCTTATTCTTACTGTGAAGCCCCAGTACCCATTAGTGACTTTGTAATGAGCCAAGAATTACTGTATCGAAAAGTCGAGTTGAGTAATCCTAGCAGACAGTTAGTAATTTCCACAGTCACTAGTGATTGTAGTTGTATCTTTTGTAGATACTCGTTCAGAAACTCTCTCAGTCAAGGCATGTGTTAGCCATTGCAGAGGAATTCAATCCTCCAGAGAAAGATAACCATTCTGCATACGTAAACCTTACCCTCGCAGATTTGGGTTTAAGTGTAAAACAGTCTGTATAATTAGATGTCCGAGATGAATGAATTTGTCAATTGTTTTTGTTATTAGTGAACAGTTTGTAGAAATTTTCGTGTTACGGTCCCTCCGTATTCTGAGAGTTAACAGTCTAGATTTGCGTTGCACCGAATCTGCCTTTCTGGGTTAAACACTTCTTTGTATATAATTATTCTTCCCCAGAAATCCGTAGAGTGCATGAAATACAGATCGATCGATCAATTCCATCCATATTGTATAATGATTTGTTCTTATAGTTTGTAATGATTACGTTAACACCCATTACGTCAAATCATGTTGTACCATCCAAATTTGTTCTAAGTTATATATGAATTTTTATTGTATAGAATCAGCCCCGATCCGCCTGCCTGTTCAGCCTATAGTATAGTAGTATATGTCGGGACGACATACGTAACATGACCGAGCTGTCAGCTAGTTGCTGATCCCTGTATTTTCCCCGTATTATATAGCATAGCATATTTTGTATCATCCCTGTGCTTTAGACACGAGATCCCTCGTAGGCCTTTGGGTTGGTGTGGGCGTCATAGGGGGATACACATGGGCAGTGATCCCCCTGTCCCGTCCTCTCTCGGCGGCAGACCTACAAGACGTGAACAGGCTTGGCACCGGGCTCCATCTCTCATCTCAGTCTGACAATATATTTACCATCCTACAAGTGTGTCTACTTTCAACCTACGATATCTCCATTCAAGAACCCCTTCGACACTACGCTAGGTGCGAGGCTGTCACTAGGTACTACGCTAGGTGCGAGGCTGTTACTAGGTACTGCACTAGGTGCGAGGCTGTCACTAGGTACTGCACTAGGTACGAGGCTGTCACTAGGTACTACGCTAGGTGCGAGGCTGTCACTAGGTACCACGCTAGGTGCGAAGCTGTCACTAGGTACTACGCTAGGTTTCGAGGGTGTCACTAGGTACTGCACAAAGGGGCGAGGGGTTTTCACTAGTACTGCGCTAGGTACGAGGCTATCACTAGGTACTACGCTAGGTTGCGAGGTGTCATTTGGTAATCGTAGGTGCTAGGCTGTCACAGGTCTACGCTAGGTGCGAGGCTGTCACTAGGTACTACGCTAGGTGCGAGGCTGTCACTAGGTACTTACCCTAGGTGCGAGGCTGTCACTAGGTAATCGGTAGGTGCGAGGCTGTCACTAGGTACTAGCTAGGTGCGAGGCTGTCACTAGGTAACGCTAGGTGCGAGGCTGTTTACTAGGGACTACGCTAGGTGCGAGCCTGTCACTAGGTTTCTACCCCTACGTGCGGGCTGGCACTAGGTACTACGCTAGGTGCGAGGCTGTCATAGGTAATCGCTAGGTGCGAGGCTTTTGTCACCCAGGTACTACGCTAGGTGCGGGCTGTCTCTAGGTACTACGCTAGGTGCGAGGCTGTCACTAGGTACTACGCTAGGTGCGAGGCTGTCACTAGGTACTACGCTAGGTGCGAGGCTGTCACTAGTTACTTACGCTAGGTGCGAGGCTGTCACTAGGTAATCGCTAGGTGCGAGGCTGCCCCTAGTTACTACGCTAGGTGCGAGCCTGTCACTAGGTACTACGTACGTGCGAGGCTGGACTAGGTACTTACGCTAGGTGCGAGGCTGTCACTAGGAATCGCTAGGTGCGGGCTTTTCACTAGGTACTACACTAGGTGCGAGGCTGTCGCTAGGTTTAAACGCTTTGGTGCAAGGCTGTCACTAGGTACTACGCTAGGTGCGGGGCCTGTCACTAGGGACTACGCTACGTGCCGAGGCTTTGGGACTAGGTTTCTACGCTAGGTGCGAAAGGGTGTCACTAGGTTTAAACGCTAGGTGCGAGGCTGTTCACTAGGTACTATGCTAGGTTTCGAGGCTGTCACTTGGTAATCGCTAGGTGCGACGCTGTCACTAGTTACTACACTAGGTGCGAAGGAAGTCACTACAACAAGACTTCAACACCACAATGAACATTTGCAAAAAACATGAAACAATAGTTTAAAACCCATCAAGAAGTAACTTTAATTTATACACACTGTTGTATATACTGTAATACATACTGTGATGCAGTGTGATGCAAAATTGTAATTCACAGTATGATGCATGTGTGATACAGAATGTAATACACAAACATAATACACTATAATACACAGCCATAAAAAAACCCTTTAAAACACAGCATAATACACCATGATACATAATATAATACACTATGATACACAACATAATACACTATCACACACAACATAATACACTATAATACACAGCATAATACACCATGATACACAACATAATACACCATGATACACAACATAATACACCATGATACACAACATAATACACTGTGATACACAACATAATACACCATGATACACAACATAATACACCATGATACACAACATAATACACTATGATACACAACATAATACACTATGATACACAACATAATACACCATGATACACAACATAATACACTATGATACACAACATAATACACTATGATACACAACATAAATACACCATGATACACAACATAATACACTATGATACACAACATAATACACTATGATACACAACATAATACACCATGATACACAATATAATACACCATGATACACAACATAATTACACCATGATACACAACATAATACACCATGATACACAACACAATACACTATGATACACAACATAATACACCATGATACACAACATAATACACTATGATACACAACATAATACACTGTGATACACAGCATAATACACCATGATACACAAAATAATACACCATGATGCACAACATAATACACCATGATGCACAACATATACACTATGATACACAGCATAATACACCATGATACACAACATAATACACCATGATACACAACATAATACACCATGATACACAACATAATACACTGTGATACACAACATAATACACTATGATACACAACATAATACACTGTGATACACAACATAATACACTATGATACACAACATAATACACTATGATAACAACATAATATCACTATGATACACAACATAATACACTGTGATACACAGCATAATACACCATGATGCACAACATAATACACTATGATACACAACATAATACACTGTGATACACAACATAAAACACTATGATACACAAAATAATACACTATGATACACAACATAATACACTGTGATACACAACATAATACACTATGATACACAACATAATACACTATGATACACAACATAATACACTATGATACACAACATAATACACTGTGATACACAACATAATACACTATGATACACAACATAATACACTGTGATACACAACATAATACACTATGTATACACAACATAATACACTGTGATACACAACATAATACACTATGATACACAACATAATACACTGTGATACACAACATAATACACTATGATACACAACATAATACACTGTGATACACAACATAATACACTGTGATACACAACATAATACACACCTCTCGGTCTTCATAGGCTGTGTTGCAGTTTAGGCTAATATATTTTTTATTTAGGTTTACAGTTAGGCTGTTGTTGATATTTTCACTTTAGAATAAAATTAATACTGAAAATTTTCTTGTTGATCGTCACCGATGTAAACATCTTGGTGGTTATTAATGTTTACTTTTGATGTTTGTAAATGTTTGACAGATCATTACAGTTTCTTCATAAACCCTGATGTTTACTAAATAATTATATTTAAAACGTCTCGTCTGTTAAGACTGTGGAAAATAATTTCCGAATATTATGCTGTGTAAATAAACCTGATTAAAAGTGAATTTTTAAAAGAAGTATGTTATCGAAAATGGGAAACCCTGCGCCTGTGCAGAAGAGACTCGCCATGTTTGAATTGAGACTACACAGATGTTAGTGAATAATTGGAAGAATTTTCGTGCTCTAGAGGGTAAAATTGGTCTGACACCTCTCAAATAGGAGGCGAAATTGTTGTATGTGCATTCCTGCATAACTTGAGATATCAGGCGACTGGACAAGATAGCTCCAGGAACCTCAGATAAGTCTGTTATGTTTAACTCTGGCCAGTGTTATTTCATGTATAGACAGTGAGGTTTTCTGAGTATGATACACATTAATCTCCAGTCAAATTCGTGAGTGATATTAAGATATTCTCCTTCTGTTATGTAAATGTGTGTATATATAATCACTTATTAATTTTAATATTCAGTCCACAAATTTATATATTTACCAGTATTCCTGGTGATACATATTTCATTTAATTAATAGGTCCAGAGCAACTTGTGGATATGACAGTGGTAGGTATCGAAGGGGGACATTTTTTGTGACCTAGGTGTCCCAAATTCCTACTTGTCTAACTGATAAATAATAATTTTCTTTGTTCATTTACTGTTATGTACATAATGATACATTCAGATAAATGTAATTTTCCACAAAGACTCCAGTAATGAGAGTCTTTAATGTGAAGGTCACTGTAAAAACTGCTATCGTAATTTTCTCCTTTTTGTTTTACTTTTGTTTAAATTGTCAATTATACTTCATTAAAATCATTTGTTCGTAAGGTGTTCCATGTCTGTGTTTAATGTTAATTTTATTTTTCTTCCCGTCGCCACTTTGACGTGTGTGTGTGTCTAAATAAAATAGTTTGTGAAATCCAAAATTCACCGTATAATTAGCTGGTGCTTCAGTCCATTTATTTCTTGTTACCATTGTAAGTTCTTTCTGGAAATAACCTTCATTTTCCAATAAAATTTTAAATAATCTGGACTCATTGACACGATTATTTGTTAAGTGTCCGCTTACTGTGTCAACTTTCTGCCACAAGACGTCTAGAGGAGACTAATTTACGTCTTGGCAAACACCCAGGTTGACCTGGGAGCAAGTGTACGAACCAGTAACCATCCAGGTTGACCTGGGAGCAACAGTGTAGGAACCAGTAACCATCCAGGTTGACCTGGGAGCAACAGTGTAGGAACCAGCAATCATCCAGGTTGACCTGGGAGCAACAGTGTACGAACCAGTAACCATCCAGGTTGACCTGGGAGCAATAGTGTACGAACCAGTAACCATCCAGATTGACCTGGGAGCAACAGTGTAGGAACCAGTAACCACCCAGGTTGACCTGGGAGCAACAGTGTAGGAACCAGCAACCATCCAGGTTGACCTGGGAGCAACAGTATAGGAACCAGCAACCATCCACGTTGACCTGGGAGCAACAGTGTAGGAACCAGCAACCATCCAGATTGACCTGGGAGCAGCAGTGTAGGAACCAGCAACCATCCAGGTTGACCTGGGAGCAACAGTGTAAGAACCAGCAACCATCCAGGTTGACCTGGGAGCAACAGTGTAAGAACCAGCAACCATCCAGGTTGACCTGGGAGCAACAGTGTAAGAACCAGCAACCATCCAGGTTGACCTGGAGCAACAGTGTAAGAACCAGCAACCATCCAGGTTGACCTGGGAGCAATAGTGTAAGAACCAGCAACCATCCAGGTTGACCTGGGAGCAACAGTGTAGGAGCCAGTAAAACATCCAGGTTGACCTAGAAGCAAGATCATATAAATACCATCATATCACCTGGCTGGTTGGTGTCAGGATTACCTTGCATGACGCTGGTGGCTGAGCCGGTAACACCACATCTGCCAATGATAATTATTATTATCAATAATTATTGATTACTATTATTTAATAAGGTTTTGGGGGGTGGAAGGTAGCAAGTGCCAGAGAGGACGAGTTGAAGACATAAATGCAGGGGTGTGCGCGTGTGTGTGTTTCGTGTGCATATGTGTGTACTCACCAAATTGTACTCACCTAGCTGTGGTTGCAGGGTCGATTCACAGCTCCTGGCCCCGCCTCTTCACTGATCGCTACCGATCCCTCTTCCTGCTCCCTGAGCTTTATCACCTTTCTTAAAGCTATGTATAGATCCTGCCTCCACTACATCATATCCCAAACTATTCCACTTCCTGACAACTCTGTGGCTGAAGAAATACTTCCTAACATCCCTGTGATTCAGCTGAATCTTCAACTTCCAACTGTGACCCCTTGTTTGCTTGTGTCTCATCTCTGGAACATCCTGTCTCTGTCCATCTTGTCGATTCCTCTCAGTATTTTATATTTCGTATCATATCCCTTCCCTATCCTCCTGTCCTCCATGTCGTCATTTGTGTGTGTGTGTGTGTGTGTCTGTGTGTGTGTGTGTGTGTGTGTGTGTGTGTGTAAATGCTGGAACTTTATATACTTAGAGAACATTAACATCGCTTTCGTTAATCTTTAGAGTTGATTATGAGGCGCCAAAGTTCTGAGATCTCAAGGTTACTTGGCAGCAAAGTTAGAATCCTGGTAACATAAAGTTAGCTAAGTTGAACCCTGGAGTACAAGGTAAACTAAGTTATGAATCATGAGTGCAAAGTTAGCTAAGTAATAAGTGGGTACCAACATGTTTGACTTCCCAAAATTAGTTTTTTTTTTTTCTGTATATATTTAAAGAAATAATTCTGTGTCGTGTACCACCTATAGGGTTGCAGGGAGTCGAGTCACAGTTTCTAGCCAAGCCTTTAGTTACTGACCTAATTTTGGGTTCAGGGGGTCGAGACTCAGCTCCTGGCCCGCCTCTTCACTGAACGCTACCAGGTCCTCTCTCTCCCTGCTCCTGAACTTATCATACCTCTCTTAAAGCTAAAATATGTTTCCCTGCCTGCACTACTCACTTCCTAGACAGTTCCACTTCCTGACAACGTGTGTGTGTGTATGTGTGTGGGTGTGTGGGTGTGTGTTGTGTGTGTGTGTGTGTGTGTGTGTGTTGTTATGGTGTGTGTGTGTGGTGTGTGTGTTGTGTGTATGTATGAGTGTGTGTTAGTGTGTGTGTGTTGTGTTGTGTGTGTGTGTGTGTGTGTGTTGTGTTGTGTGTATGTGGTGTGTGTATGTGTGTGTTGTTGTGTGTGTGTGTGTGTGTGGTTGTGTGTGTGTTGGTGTGTGTTGTGTGTGTATGTTGTGTGTTGTATGTGTGTGTGTGTGGTGTGTGTGTTGTATGTGTTTGTGTGTGTATGTGTGTGTGTGTGTGTGTGTGTGGTGTGTTGTGTGTGTTTTGTGTGTATGTGTTGTGTGTAATGTGTTGTGTGTGTATGTGTGTATGTGTTGTGTGTGTGTGATGTGTGTGTTGTGTATGTGTGTTGTGTTTGTGTTGTGTGTGTGTGTATGTGTGTGTGTGTAGTGTGTGTGTGTGTGTGTGTGTGTGTGTGTGTGTGTTAAGTTGGCCACCAGGTGAGTCAAAGCGGAAAATAGTGTTTGAGACCACTTATGAGATAGAGGCAGGTGTTAGTGGCCGCTGGTGTCATTGACTCTCGTCAGAGCGCTGCTTCACCTTCCTTATACCACACTCTCGCCCAACATATAAATGTTGCAGTCTTTCCCTTAAAATATCAATGGGAAGAAACATTTAACATATCAATGAGAAAACATATCTCGTTTAAAACGTCATTGTGGAAGCATTTCTCTTAAAAAATCATGCTATTTTAAAATACAAATTAGTTTATTTCAATGAGCTATACTTGTAATACGGCATAAACTATGATAAATATGATAAATTATGTAAACTATGATAAATATGATAAACTATGATAAATGTGATAAACTATGATAAATATGAATTTAAATGTGTTGTTTATAACATAGTGTGTGTAAGTCATGGTTTTTTAAATTGTAAAACAAACACTACGACTTGAGGGTTTAAATTGGTTTAATGTTTGTCGTGCTTTTGCTCTGGTTTACTGATGGTGCGTTTGTATTGATGAAATGTATCTTTTCATTTAGGTGCCTGTAGGTACTGTTAGGGGCTCTGCTCGCAACCAGAGGGCCCCTAGGGCCCGCTAGGGCCCCCTAGGTAGATTTCCAGGCCAGCGAGCCGAAAGAGTACATTTCTTCGCACCTGTTACCCCCCTGTTCACCTAACAGTATGGTGGTACTTGAGTGCTAGTGTGTTGTGGGTGGTTCACCAAACAGTATAGTGGGACTTGAGTGTTAGTGTGATGTTTCTGGATGGTTCACCAAACAGTATAGTGGTACTTGAGTGTTAGTGTGATGTTCTGGATGGTTCACCAAACAGTATAGTGGTACTTGAGTGTTAGTGTGATGTTCTGGATGGTTCACCAAAAGAGTATAGTGGTACTTGAGTGTTAGTGTGATGTTCTGGATGCTTCACCAAACAGTATAGTGGTACTTGAGTGTTAGTGTGATGTTCTGGATGCTTCACCAAACAGTATAGTGGTACTTGAGTGTTAGTTTTGATGTTCTGGATGGTTCACCAAACAATAAAGTGGGACTTGAGTGTTAGTGTGATGTCTGGATGGTTCACCAAACAGTATAGTGGTACTTGAGTGTTAGTGTGATGTTCTGGATGGGTTCACCAAACAGTATAGTGGTACTTGAGTGTTAGTGTGATGTTCTGGTATTTTCACCAAACAGTATAGTGGTACTTGAGGGGTTAGTGTGAGTTCTGGATGGTTCACCAAACCCTTATAGTGGTACTTGAGTGTTAGTGTGATGTTCTGTATGTTTCACCAACAGTTATGTTACTTGAGTGTTATGTTGATTTTCTGATTGTTCACCAAACGTTTATTGTACTTGAGTGGTTATTTGATGTTCTGGATGGTTCACCAATACAGTATAGTGGTACTTGAGTGTTAGTGTGATGTTCTGATGGTTCACCAAACAGTTATGTGTGGTAGTTGAGTGTTAGTGTGTGTTCTGGGTGGTTCACCATACGGTATAATGGTACTGTGTGTTAGTGTGATGTCTGGATGGTTCACCAAACAGTATTAGTGGTACTTGGTGTTAGTGGTGATGTTCTGATGGTTCACAAACAGTATAGTGGTACTTGAGTGTAGTGTGATTTCTGGATGGTTCACCAAACAGTATAGTGGTACTTGAGTGGGTTTGTGGTGATGTTTTGGATACTTTATTTAGCGGTACAGAGGTGACCGTAGTGTAATATTCGTGATAGGTGTGAATTTTGGAGGATGGTGGTATACTTTAGTATGACATGAACAACGTAGGATAACCTGATAGAGCTAAAGTGGATACTTTGACCTGGGTTAGGTGGATACTTTTCTTTCTTTTCCAATATTATCTCTCCTCTCTTTCTCCTGTTCCTCTTTATCTTATCTCTTCCCTCTCTCTCCTTTTTCCATCCTTTTCCCAGTTTTCGCTGTCTCTGGGGTGGTCGGGTCTGTCTGGCCGGTGGGTGTGCTGAGTTTGCTGTCTGGTGCTGTTTGTGGTGCTGGGCGGGTTGCTGGTTGCGGGTGTGGTGTGGCTGGCTGTGGTGCTTGGTCTGAAGCTGGTTGTGTGCTGCTGGGGTGCTTGGCTGGTCTGCTGCGGGTTTTGCTGCTGTCGGGTGCTGCTGGTGCGGGTGGGAGGGTTGTTTGCGGTGCTGCTGTGGTGCGCTGGTGCTGTGGTGGCTGGGTGCTGGCCTTGGTGCTGCTGGTGCAGTGTATGCTGGTGGCTGGGCTGCTGGGGCTGGTGGTGCGGTGCGTGTGCTGGTGTTTGGCTGGGCTGTGTGGTGCTGGCGGGTGTGGTGCTGCTGTCTGCTGGGTGCGGCTGGTGATTAAGGTGGGTGTGTTGGGGCCTGGTTTTTGCTGGGGCTGGTTTGTGCTGGTGCTTGCTGGTGTTTTGCTCGGGTGCTGGGTGTTTCTGGTGCTGGTGCTGGCTGGTGCTGGTTGCTTGGTGCTTGTTGCTGGTTTGGTGCTTGGCTGGTGCTGTGTGGGTGCTGTGCTGCTTTTTCTGGGCGGGTTGCTTCGCTGGTGCTGCTGGTCTGGCGTGGTGCTTTGCTGGTGCTGCTGGTGCTGGGTGCTGCTTGCTGGTTGCGGCTGGGGGCTCTTCACAACAGTAAACACAGTTTTTGGGATCCACTCTCGTTCTTCTTCACAACTGATTCATCAGAGTTGAAACCTAAGTCGGAGGAAAGTCACAATAGTGTAGCACATCTAAGTTCGAGCAAGGTCACAATAGTGAAGCAACATCAATCGAGCAAGGTCCAATATTTGTAGCAACATCTCTCTAAGTTCGAGCAGGTCCATATGGTTTAGAACATCTAAGTTCGAGCAAGGGTCACAATAGATTGTAGCAACATCTAAGTTCGGCAAGTCACAATTAGTGTAGCAACATTAGTTCGGGGAAGGCACAATGTGGTGACACCTCTCTCTTTCTCACATATACACATCAATTCCAATCTTACCTTTCTGTCCGCTATCACTTTTAATAAAAGTTTAGGTATGAAACTAGTAAAGTCTCCCCTGTGTTTTTGTTGTTCGTGTCTCCGTGGCTGTGCATGTGTCGTGTTCGGGGCTGTGCGTGTCGTGTTCCGTGGCTGTGATGTGGCGTGTTCGTGGCTGTGCTTGTAGTGTGTTCGTGGCTGTGCTTGTAGTGTGTCGTGGCTGTGCATGTGGTGTTCGTAGCTGGGCGTGTCGGTGTGTTTCATGGCTTTGCGTGTTGTGTCCGTGCTGTGAGTGGTGGCAGTTTGCTGGAATTTGTTAATATTGGATTTGAGTTTTTGGGAAATTCTGAGATTTACTTTTAATCCGTCAGGTGAGTGAGTAATGTCTTGCCACTCCTGACCTAATCACCCACCCTCTGGGAAATATTTATCGTGGTTATTCTCGAAATTTGAAAAAGAAAAAGAAGAACAGGGTAAAAAATAAGAGAAAAATGAATGAGAAGACGACTACTGTTTTAGTTAATAAGTCAGTCCAGCTCGACACAGACGACCTTCTAATTTAACACGTATCCTCTTTTTTTTTAGTGTCGAAAGTTATCTTTTGCTTCATCTAAGTTTTTCGTCCATAATTTGAGAACGGTTCCTCTAGCACTTCAAGCGTTCAAAGCGGACGTGTAGAGAGTTCTGGGAGAGTGTGGGAGGTGTCAGTATAGTTTTATTTTTGAAAGAATATGTTATTATTTTTCGTGAATTATCCCTTAGTATCTCTCGAACTTCTACACACAAGGTTGAGACACTGACCCATGGGAATTCAGGACACTGGGTCTGTAAGTTCCAAATTTACTATTAAAAAATGGAAAATCTTGGATTTTATGCAGTGACTGGAGAAGACCCCCATTGATCAGCTGCCAAGTTTCACTGCTGATGTTTTGTTTCAAAGAAGAGTCTCATTGTTTTTTGTACTTTGTAAGTTCAAATTTATTAATGTTATTAACTATCCTGGAATGTTTGTTGAGGTTTAATAACTGGGGAATGTTGTTGAGGTGTAATAACTGGAGAATGTTTGTTGAGGTGTAAAACTGGAGAATGTTTGTTAAGGTGTAATAACTGGAGAATGTTTGTTGAGGTGTAATAACGGAGAATGTTTTTTTGAGGTAATAATGGAGAATGTTTTGTTGAGGTGTAATAACTGGAGAATTTTGTTGAGGGTAATAACGGAGAATTTTTGTTAAGGTGTAATAACTGGAGAATGTTTTGTTGAGGTGTAATAATGGAGAATGTTGTTGAGGTGTAATAACAGGGAATGTTTGTTTGAGGGGTAATAACTGGAAATGTTTTGTTGAGGTGTATAACTGGAGAATGTTTGTTGAGGGTAATAACTGGGGAAAGTTTTTGAGGTGTAATAAAATGGGGAATGTTTTTTTGAGGGGTAATAATGGAGAAT
>NW_026491015.1:0-22591 GCF_026875155.1 Cherax quadricarinatus
GCTGTTCCGGAATTGCGGATGTTGCACCCGGGAGGCTTGTAGACTATCACAATGACTAGGTTTTGTTCTCGACCTTTTACTGCTAAAACTTCCACTACATCATTTGAGGCATTTAGCATTCTGTGCAAACAAGTGACTCTGCAATGTACAGGCCAACCCCCCCCCCCCCTTTTGCCTGTTCACTCTGTCACATCTGTATAGGTTGTAACCTGGGATCCATATTTCGTGTCCAAGTGATCCTTTATGTGGGTCTCAGTGAAAGCCGCGAACATTGCCTTTGCCTCTGCAAGCAGTCCACGGATGAAAGGTATTTTGTTGTTTGTTGCTGGCTTTAGACCCTGTATATTTGCAAAGAAGAATGTTATCGGACTGGTGGTATTGTTGGTACTGGGGGGGGATTTTTTTTCTGGCATTAGTTTGATCCTCCCAGAGATGACACCCATTCTGCATATGTCAATCTTACCCTAGCAGAGTTGGGGTTAAATGTAAATAACCTGTATAGATGAATAATTACAGTATCAACTTATCAGTATTCAAGAATTTTTTTTTTGTGTTCACGTTCTCTCTGAATTCTGAGAGTTAACAGTCTAGATTTGAGTGCACTGAATCTGCCTTTCTGTTAAACACTCTTTCTTTGTATATATTCCTTCCTCAGAATCCGTAGATCACATGAATACAGATCGATCGATCAAATTTTTTTTTATCACTTCTATTGTGTAATCCCAACGTTGAGTTTCATTCGATGGGGTTGTGCTATATTATACCTTGCATTGCATTACAGTTTCAGTTACGCAAGCTTCCATTCCAATGTTCTACTTATGTATGTTATAATGTTTAATTGTTGTGTACTTTGACATTGTATAGAATCAGCCCAAGCCGTATACCTGCCATCTCTAGTTTGTATTAGTTGTATGTCGGGACGACATATGTTAGCGTCGCCGAGCTCTCAGTAGTAGTACCAGTTCCTAGTAACCAGTTACCAGTAACCAGTGTACCAGTAGATGACTCAATACCAACCGTCTCTGCGTGAATCACTGTCTGTATTCATATTGCTGACCACAGCAGTATTTCAAACACCCCCTCACATATGGGTACTGGGGTTAGTTAGTCTTACGAGTGAGAGCAAGGAGGCAGGTAGCGGCTGTTTGGCACTTCACATACTTTCAGTTCCAATATACGTACTTCCAGCCTACATGAGCATTTTTACCCAATCCACGTGTTCGAACCCCACATGATACGGGGTGCGGTATCAAGAAGGGGCCCGTGGGTAGTAGGTTCATGGACTAGGGCTGCCATGGTTAGGTTACTTCTTTCTTTTTGTTTTTAAGAAAAAAAAGAAAGAAGAAAAGAAAATAAAAATAAAAAAAAGAATAAAAAAAGGGGGGACCGGGGAGGGATAGTTCCTAGGAGGAATGAAAGGGCCAGAAATCTCCCTCCGCGCCCAAGAGGACCTCAGCACCGCAAGTAGTGCAGATGCAGCATGGAACCCGTGCCATACCCTACCCATCATGCTAGTAAACTAACAATCCGGGATAGCAACCTCTCATCTGCCGAGCTACCTCGGTGGACAAAAGAGAGGGCGGCCGGATATCTGCCACAAAGCATACCTCCTTCGGCCACCACCCCCGGAATCCGAAAGGTGGCTTCCAGAGATACACCCGTCGCCCAAAAGACACCCAAAGCTACTCAGGGGATACCGGAGAGGGATCGGGACATCCCCAGGCGATCCAGATTCCACGACAAACTACGCCACCGCCAAGAACCTCAACGGAATGGGATAGACCCCGGTATCCTTTCCCCTACCTAGGAACTAGCGCGCCTGTGGGAGAAATCCCAAAGGCCAAAAAGAGGAAGGGCAAAAGGGAGGGGTGGGGAGGAGGAGGAGGAAAGGAAAAAGGGGAGGATGGGGAGGACGGGATAGGGGAGGGGAGATTGGGGGGTAATTAGGTTCGGTCTGAGGAAGAAGACCGACAGGTCTAATTCCTCAGACCAAGAGCCTCTTCACCACGCCAAGGAGCCCCCCTTGAAGAGGAGAGAGAGATATAGACAGAGACACAGCCAAAGCAAGCCAGCCAGCCAGCCTGCCGAATACATAAGAACATAAGAAAGAAGGAACACTGCACCAGGCCTACTGGCCCATGCAAGGCAGGTCCATGTCACCCTCCAACCTTCCCTCCCCCCTGGCTTAGACCAATGACCAACCTAGTCAGGTCACATCCATTGAAGGAAGGAGCATGACATCAGACCTAGTAGCACAAGCTAGTCAGGTCCAACTCACACCCACCCACACTCACTCTTGTATTTATCTAACCTATTTTTACTTTCCTCTTAAAATGTGAGTGTTAATGCGACAAGGCATCAGTGAATCCCTGGTGTTTTCCAGGCTATATGCTCTAGCTGGTGCTCAATTGAACTGGTGCTCCCACAAGGTACTAAGTGCTCCCAGATTTTTTTAATGGGAAAATAAAAAGTCTGGGCCGGACGGTATCACCCTTGGTGCTGGCCATGTGGTCTGAAACTGTAAGGCTGGAGGTGCTGCCCTGGTAGACAGTAATGGTGAAGCTGGAGGTGCTATCCTGGGAGACAGTAATGGTGAAGCTGGAGGTGCTGTCCTGGGAGACAGTAACAGTGAGGATGGAGGTGCTGTCCTGGGAGACAGTAATGGTGAGGATGGAGGTGCTGTCCAGGTAGTCAGTAAATGTATGCATGAGGGAATGCATATAAATGACCTCGAGGGAGACAGGAGCTGTAGTGGGGAAACAAGTGTAGTCAAGGACAAGATAAAACCAATATTACAAACTAGTAATACCACAGGAGATAGCAAACAAGGGAACTCCACTAACAATAGTGAGGATATATTACCAGAAACAAATGGTGAGAGCTCCATTGTTAGTACTAGTGAGGATAGGGATATATTACCAGAAACAACTGGTGAGAGCTCCATTGTTAGTACTAGTGAGGATAGGAATGAGACAGGTAAACATGCACCAACAGGGAATACAGTCACAGAAACCCAAGGCAAACAGAAACCAAGCCTGTGCACATACTATGCACTTGGTATCTGCAGGCATGGGAAATCTGGAAAAACAGATGGGACGTGCAACTATGACCACCCTAGAAAATGCCATGCCCATACGACAACAGGAAAATGCCAACTCCCTTCCTGTAAGCTTTTTCACTCTGAAATGTGTCCCTCTTCAGTACAGGAAAGACTGTGCTATAACTTAAATTGCCAGGCACACTATCTAAAGCGGACAAAAAGATACAAAACATCCAGGCCATGGGAAACCTGGGTAGCCACTGCCACTCAAGAGGGAGAGGTTTTTTAGTGCCAGGAAGGAAAAAAAAACTGGCAGGAAATGACGGAAATAGTATGCCAAATCCAGTCATTTCTGGAGTGGAACCACAGTCGATGGCCTCCACTCCAAACCAACAGATACAGATACTAGTGCCGGAAAAAAAAGCCCCCCCTCCAGTACCACCAATACCACCAGTCTGATGACATTCTTCTTTGCAAATATACAGGGTCTAAAGCTAGCAACGAACAACAAAATACCTTTCATCAGTGGACTGCTTGCAGAGGCAAATGCAATGTTCGCGGCCTTCACAGAGACCGACATAAAGGATCACTTTGACAACGATATATGGATCCCAGGTTACAACCTATACAGATGTGACAGAGTGAACAGGCAAAAGGGGGGGTTGGCCTGTATATCGTAGAGTCACTTGTTTGCACAGAACTGCTTAATGTCTCAAATGATGTAGTGGAAGTTTTAGCAGTAAAGATCGAGAACCAAAACCTAGTCATTGTGGTAGTCTATAAGCCTCCAGATGCAACGTCCCAGCAATTCCAGGAACAGCTGTCAAAAATTGACCACTGTCTGGAAAATCTGCCAGCTCCTGACCCCAAAAACTTGCTCCTGGGTAATTTCAACTTGAGGCACCTAAAATGGAGGAATATAGCAAATAATGTTGTTGCAGTGATAACACCAGGAGGCAACTCTGACGAGAACTCGCACACACACACACACACACACACACACACACACACATGAGCTTTTAAATCTCGGCACAAAATTCAACCTAAACCAACAAATAATAGAGCCTACTAGACTGGAGAATACACTAGACCTCATCTTCACTAACAATGATGATCTGATACGAAATGTCACCATATCAAAAACAATACGTATACTCAGATCACAACATAATCGAGGTTCAGACATAAGATAAGATTTTGTTCGGATTTTTAACCCCGGAGGGTTAGCCACCCAGGATAACCCAAGAAAGTCAGTGCGTCATCGAGGACTGTCTAACTTATTTCCATTGGGGTCCTTAATCTTGTCCCCCAGGATGCGACCCACACCAGTCGACTAACACCCAGGTACCTATTTGCTGCTAGGTGAACAGGACAACAGGTGTAAGGAAACGTGTCGGAATGTTTCCACCTGCCGGGAATCGAACCCGGGCCCTCCGTGTGTGAAGCGGGAGCTTTAGCCACCAGGCCACCAGGCCACATGTATGCACGGAGCCCCAGACCGACAAAATGAGATTAGTCACGAGGGAGCCTTCACCAAATTCAACTTCAACCGAGAAAACTTGATCCAAGGAGATCACAAGAATTTCGAAACCCCATAGGGGGGGAATCCAAAACCTTGATCCAAGGTGTTGAAGATATTGGCCTTACCTGCTGTGTTTAAATTATAAATATATATAATGAACACTTAGCTGATAAATGACAGCAAATCGTCTACACAGCCGCCCCTGCAGACGAGGTCTAGAAGCTGTCGAAACCATCACAACATTGGGCTGTCAAGAGATACAATTTGTAAGTATAAATTACCCCTAGAGGGTGTTATGTCAGCTTATTGCATTCACTGGTGGCTGATGATGTACTTACTTGTTTGGACTCAAAAGTCCACACCTTACTGCCGATTATAGGTTGATTACAAACTCCTTGTGACTCAAGAATTGCGCAATCCCCCGATCTACAAGAAATTCGTAACATACCTTGCTCTTTGTAACGTGAGCTATGGTGTTCTCAACACCTTCGACAGGTATCGGTGACTTGATAGAAGCTGAAGTGTCCTTGGATGTCCACGTCTTCCATTGTTTAGGAAACGCACACTGGTACACTATGTTCCACAAGATTTGTCTTTATTGTTCACAATGTATCACAAGAGAAGCTGATCACACTTCTCTTATGTTTATTGTGTTTGAGACACTTTGTTCACACTAACGCACAGATCAGTGTTCTTTGCTAGTTATCCTGGCGTCAGTGTCACTCTCACTAGAGTCAAAGGTGGTCTGGCGATGCCACACCGCCCCAAGCCGTCACTGCCCTAATACACAAAAAAAAAAACGCTGACCTAGTACCTTGCATCCTTGTCACCTCCTCGATGAAGCAAAGCAAGATGTTTGTTTCTTGCTGTCTTAAGCATAGACAACAATGTACACTATCTTTACTATGGTAATAAAGTGGGAGCAGTATTTTCCTTAATTGTCCTGCTAAAGTAAGAATGTACTGTCTCTTATAAAAAATACACTTTGCAACACCGCTGTAAGGAGCAGAGGTCATTTGACTACGTGGCATAGCATCTGTGATCAATTACTCACTCTAGCAGTAAACAAGACGCTCGCCCCTTTTGAGAGGGCTTGGCCCCACAGGGCTGAAAGGGGCTGAGGGGGCTGAAAGGGCTGAAGGGGGCTGATACCCCCTCCTGGAGAAAATTTCTCCACACAAGGAATTGTAAATCTTTGTATTATCGAGAAAACCTTGATCCAAGGAGATGGAGTCTTGGTATTATCGAGAAAAAAATTGGGGTGGGGGTGAAAGTGGGAGGGGGAAACTCAAAAATTTGATCCGAGGAGAGCACAAGAAAATTCAAAAAAAGTTTGAAAAAAAATCGGAAAAAAAAAATCGGGGTGCGGGGGCGATCCGGACGACGCTGCAGAAGGCGCAGCAGAAGGAGCGGGCGGGCGCGACGGGGCGGGGGCGATGGGGCGCGGTGCGGGTGCGAGGGCATGGCAGGACGGGTGGGGGGCACGTGGGGCGTGGGGTGGGGGTCGTGGGCGGGGGTCGTGGGCGGGGTTCGTGGGCGGGGGTCGTGGGCGGGGGTCGTGGGCGGGGTCAAGGTCATTAGCACATAGGTGTGAAAAAAGGTCATTAGCACATAGGTGTGAAAAGCCGGCACCCTTTGTTACAGCACTCAGAAGAAACCCTAGACCGGAAGTAAACACCTAGGTGTGAAAAGGCGGCATCCTTTGAGAAACCACTGAGCCGCCTCCAGTACTACTTATATATATATATATATATATATATATATATATATTATATAAGAGAGAGAGAGAGGAGAGAGAGAGAAGAGTATGAGAGAGAGAGAGAGAGAGAGAGAGAGAGAGAGAGAGAGAGAGAGAGAGAGAGAGAGAGAGAGAGAGAGAGAAAGCTCTGGTTTTAGGTTCTCTGAGTGAAAACAATCTAATGTCAAAGTGAGAATATTTATTCAGTATTTTAACATCATGTGAAATGACTGAATTTACCTAACCCGTCAACATGACTCACGAAATCGTAATGACACGATTGCAAACAAACCATTCCACAGGTGGGGATAGAACCCGCGATCAGAGAGTCACAAAACTCCAGCCCGTCGCATTAGCCACTGGACCAGTGGTTAACGCGGTTTTGTGACACTGATCGCGAATTCTAACCCCACCCGTGGTATGGTTTGTTTACCTAACCCATCAAAGAATTAACACAAATACTAGTTAACTGCTTTCCTTGAGGAAGGAAAAAGATGAATATGTAGATTACGTGTGAGAGAAAAGTCTGTAAGCAATCTCCAATACCCTGGAGGGTTTTAACAACACAGGGTAACACAAATAACCCGCACATAGAAGAGGGGCGCTTACGACGACGTTTCGGTCCGACTTGGACCATTTACAAAGTGTGACTGTCACGGTATTGTGCCTTTTTTTGTTATTTAACACGGTAACGTGAGAAAACCAAGCAGTATAGATCATTTCCATTTGGGTCCTTTTCAGGATGCGACCCAAAGGAATTTAACTCTTAATTATCCTATTTGTTGTAATAATGTGAGTAGAATTACCTACGATATGTTAGGTAAAGGGACATGTGCAACTAATGAGACATTTTATTTTGGCAATGTTTTGCGTGACAAAGCTCCTGGAAAGCAAAACGTTGTCACAATAAAATGTCGCATTAGTTGCATTTGTGCCATTTTACCTAACACATTCTATTTGTTGCTAGGTAATAAGGATAGAGGGTGTTAGGAGACCTGCGCATACATCCTGCCTTACCCGTGTCTGCAATACGTTGTGCACGGTGCAACTTGATAAAGTTTACACACTTTCATTGATCCTTGAACCACCACTCACACACCCTCTTCCCGTGTTGCTACATAGCTTTGGTTGCGGATTACAACAACCTAAATTAGACCTCTAACGGCCCATTACTCGCTGTTAATGGTGCAGCAACTCTCGTACTGGGCTTTGTCTGACCAGGCCTGACCAAGCCACCGTGAAGAGCTCCCCATTCATTCCTGATATCTGACTTAATTTAAATATGTTATCTAGCCTCCCACCAGCTGTGCCATGTTAAACAGTGATACACAGACCTCTCATCGTTTGCTTTCCTCTGTTCAATCAAGGCGTAAGACCTCTCAGGATTTGTTTTTCAATAGCTAGATAATAAATCAAAGATTAGAGCAGACGACGCTTTGTTCCATCCTGGATAATTGTCAAGGCAGGAGTTTATTGTTCCAGGAGGGGCCGAAATGACGTCTAGCTTCATCACACATTAGTTGGTTAATTGAGAATTGTTGCTTCATTACTTGGCTTCGTATTGAACACGCAATATAAAACACGAAAGAACTTTTTGATTCGTATAATTTAAGTGATTGTTACGAATTTGTTTATCGGATCAGCGCAGAGAAGGACGCTCAACCTTTCGTTAAGCGCAGGATAGACGTGCCTTGTTGTGAGAGTATAGTGGCTGTCTCGCGATTAGCGGACGGAGGGTCGAGCCTCCACCGGTCCTTAGGTTAAATAACCCATACTGGCTTACCGCTCTATTATAAAAGTATAAATAATCTCTTTACGGTAATTCGTAGGGAGAAAATAAACATGATAAAAATAACATATGACGGCTAATTAAGACAATCTGTTGACATGTTATCTGTGTTAGCTAGCATGGTCGGAAGCCTAAAATTTACGTAGCTTTCATTGCTAATTATTGAATTAGCATGTTCAAGGGCTATCTAGTCCTGACGCATCAATAAACTTAACGTTTCCATTTTGCTTGCTCACTACACACATAGTTTGAGCATGACCAAATACGTTACTCCCCCCCCCCGTTCACTCACAGTAACGTTAAATCAGACTGCAGGAAGACAAAACTCCTAAACGTAGTTGAAGAGGAGGTACGACAGAACTGGCCGGTGATAAGTGTCTGGAGTATTACCTGGAGAGTGTTCCGGGGTCAACGCCCCCGCGGGCACTGGTCTGTGACAGGCTCCTGGTGGATCAGAGCCTGTTCATCCAGGACTGTTGCTGCTGGAATCTGCACGCCCATAAACCAACGTACGAGCCACAGCACGGCTGATCAGGAAATGACTTTAGGTGCTTGTCCAGGGCAGTTGATGGACTGTCCAGGGGTCTGTTGGTAATCCACACCTTATGTGTGCTGGGAGGCAGTTGAAACAGTATCGGGCCCCTGACAATTATTGTAGGGTCTCTTAACGTGCTAGTGACACCCCTGCTTTTCATTGGGGCGGATGGCTTGGTTGATCGTCTTCTGCAAGTCATTTTGTCTCTTCGTAGTGAGTGTTTTTCGTGTGCCAAGTTCGGTAATAGTACCTCTTAGGATTTTCAGGTGTATATAATTCATGTAATTCTCTCCTCCTGCGTTCCAGGGAATTAAGGTTTAGGAACCTCAAGCGCTCCAATTATTGAGTTGGTGGTTTTATCTCCGTTATGCGCGCCGTGAAAGTTCTCTGTTACATTTTTCTAGGTCGGCAAATTCACCTGCCTTGAAAGGTGCTGTTTGTGCCTGCAGCAATATTACAGCTTAGATAGTTCAAGTGACCTGAAGAGTCGTCCATCATGGGCTTGGCCTCCCTAGTTTTGAGGTCTCTCATTAACTTCCTGTCACTTTTTTCTAGGCAGATGCGATTGATACAATGTTTTTATGGTCCTTGAAGGTGAGATCTTCCGATGATACTCCAGAAACGAGGTTACTACAAAATGTCTTGCGGTGAAATAGTATAAATATTTGATACAAATAGTATATTAATTTTTATTAACAATATTAATAATAAAAATATTATGAGTATTACTAAGTGAAATGTAGTACTAGAAAAGTAGGAAGCAAACAGTTACAGTAGTAGTATATCAGTAGTCTAGTAGTAGCAGAATCAGGTAGTAAGAACCAGTAATAGTAGGAGTTTATGTCTTTTTTTGGGGGGGGAGGGGGGAGGGGGTAACAGGCAATGCAGAGAAGACGATGTATATTGAGGTAAGGAAAGCAGCACCTCCAGCCACAATCTTGTGCCAGATGGGACACCAGACCACGAAAATGAGGTGTTTCTAAGCTCTCTCAAACTCCACTAATGGCGTACTTCCTGGATCAAGTGGGGATGTAAATCTGGCGCGCGTGAAACTGCATTATTATATACGCATTTTTTTAAACTAGTTATAGTGATTTGCAAAGAAAAAATAAAACATCATGGAGATACCGTGCTTATATGCGCATGTGGCATTATTGACTTTTATTACAAAGATTGTTTATGTGCATGTTCACATACCAGTTACGGACATTATTGTGAATCTAACCCATGCAGCAAAGATTGAGTCATTAAAATAAATGCGAGTTGTGAAATGAGTTTCGAGACTGAAGAGGGGAGAGGGGAGGGATGATTCAGTGAAAGATTGGAGAAAGATTCAGTAAAGATTAAGGAAAGACTCAATGAAGAGTGGAGAAAGATTTAGTGAAAGATCGGTGATGAAATGTAAGTAGGAGCGAGTGAGTGAGAGGGAGAAGAGCGAATTGGAAGGCGAAGAACGAGTGAGTAAATGAATAGCTGTTAAGAGTAGAACATACAGTGTCGCTCTTGAGTATGTTAGAAATGCTGGTACTGTGACAACATTGCTGCAGCTCATCATCCCTTACTCTAATTCCCTCTTATAAACAGAGTAAGTGGCTCGCCGTGTGGGAAGTATCAAGTGTAGTTCAAATTCACAAATAGAGTGCGCTATAAAAGCAAAGGTCTGTATATCTCGACCTGGCAACTGACGTGACCTATAATTCCGCCCTGGAATATATTGTTATACTTATCGTGTATGCGTACCAGTCACATGGATGAATCCGAGATCAGAGAGGATGGTCTAGACCTGAGCCACGGGGGCGTTAACCCCCGAAATCCTCTCCAGGTATCAATGGGTGTACAAAGGAGGGCAAGAGGGGTGGTGCTCAGTGCCTCTTATGGAATATTTTCATTCAGTCTTACGTAATTTCTTTCATCACGGTTCCAGTGCATTTTTTTCCTGTTGGCTCGAAAAGTTGTAATAGAGGATGGTAACTTCTGTAGGTTTTAAAAAAAAGGCAGATTCCTTAAGGTTCCAAAACATCTGATTCTCTATGGTTCTTAAACACCTGATTACCTATGATTTTAAAAATTAATTTTTTTTCTTTGCATCTCGCATTCATTCCTCTGTTGTTCTTTATGAATGTAATTAACAGTGAGGTATCTTTAGTCTTTCCCTGCCTGGGGCCACCAACACCTCCGGCATTTCTTAGATTAACTTCAGAAGTGAGTACTTAATACTAAATTTATTACTGAACAATTTAAGTTAACAGGCAATGCTTCTTGGCCCATAAATTTTTAACTAGCCAGTTTAACACAGACGTCGCAGGATTTAGCAGAAGTTTTCCGAGTTTACAGCTTTGCTGATGGACGTATACAAGCAAATTCCTTCCGCTTGAGTGCTCGCCTTTCTTGGACCAATCTGCTTCTCCTTCCTCAGTGGATCTAGAAATAACCGTAATATCCTTAATATATTGTTACCTTTCTAAGTGACGCTTTTCAAAGTAAAACTGTTCGGAAAAAAAGACGTTTTGCGTTGTTGCTCGGTTTGTCCGGTACACAATCGTCAGGGTATTTAGATAAAGCCTTGTGGATGTAGGTGTAGAAGCAGTATTGTAGGGAAGGCGTGAATTAGGAATTCAGACAACTCCTGCTACGACTTTCTTCATTCGACGCATCAGTGGGAACATTTTTTCAATCTTCTAAATTTTCTTTAATGAGATTAAACAAATTCATTAAAATCTTTAGCCCTGTATAACTGCTGAGAAATGTAATCTCTATGATTAGATTTGCTTTACCGAGATGACATAAATTTGTTTAAATTCAGTACTTCTGTGATATATAATGCCTTCGATGCGATCATTTTTTCTGTTCTTAGAAAATTAGCCTGGGCTAAGCCTATTTATATTTATATGTATATATATTTATTATAATATATTTATATATATATATATATATATATATATATATATATATATATATATATATATTATAAATATATATATATATTATATTTATATATATATATAAATCTTCGAGTTGAGACAGTGACTAAAAGATTATTACGTAAGTAAAGATCGTATTGGATTTGATCTCTTAAGCAAACCAAGTCGAGTAAAAGACAGATCTTTTTTCTCTCTCAAAAAAATCTCGATTGTTTTTCCAAGGAAGGTGAAGCCGAATTTGTTCTCTAACAGAAATTCAAAAAGATGCTGTAATTTTGCAAATGGAAATTTCTTGGAGACGTCTTTAAAGAAACACTCAAGGAAATAGTTACCGGTATATTTTTAAGGTATTTTTCTCCTACTTCATGGATTTTTATCCGGTTATTAAACCCAGAGAGTTAACACAGGCAAGTTAAACCAAGGAAATACAGGCAAGATATCTGTGTGGCTTATTTTCCAGTTGGGTCGTATGATCCTCTTATCAGGATGCAACCCAAGATTGGATTTACATATTGCCACCGAAGAGGCTTGTTTATTGTGCACCCCATATCATCCTTGTGGACGGTAGCGGCGAGAGCATGTGGAACACAAAAGGCCTAGGAAATAGGCCCCAAAAGGGTGAACAGGAATACTATGGATTTATATCTACATATCTATAGTTCATTATTGTACAAGCTAATTAGGAAATTGGCTTAGTATATCTGGTATCTTATTTTCATTGATAAGATATCTTGACATGTCGCAATTGGTATATTACTGGTCTGTCATATGTATTCTCATAAGTGAACAATTAAGGAACAATAGTGTTCAAGAGAGTGACCATAGTGCCTGATCACATAATTTACATTTAGTTTGATCATCATATGTGTGTCTCCCAAACTGCCAGATGTACTTGTAACCAAGCCAAAGCCTGGCCCACTACTACTATCGTCAGTCTGTTCACATGCAAGTTGACCATAATACATACTATCTACGTTCATGTTATCATAGTGGGTTATTGATCTTTCAGGCTTCTTAACCTGCATTCTATAACAATCATTTGCATTTATTTACTTCTCTCCTAATTTATTCTTATGCTAGACACCAGTTATACCAAAGTTTTTTTCAACATTCTCCCATTCTGGATCTCTTATTGGCTAACATATCAACTTTATATTGAAGGAGTAATCAATGTGTGATGTGATTCCATAGCAATTGTCATTAATTTTCTTTCTTTTTCCCTAATTTTTGAGTATCTATACCTGGCTTACACAATGAGCATGTGTTGGAGTTTATATGGAGTCAAGAGCCTTCTTGTTGACTAATAGAATCAGTAATGATGATAGAGTCAAGATCAGTGTCATAGGTTTAGACTGTGTGCAGCATTACTAGGATTGCAAAACAATTCAGTTTGCAGTGTAATGCCCAGTTGTTATTTTATGCCTAATCAACAAATTTATTATCGTTTCTTAACTAGGGATATGGTTTGGCGACAAGAGGAGATGAGCCACTGCCAGAAGACTCCTGTTTAGATCCATCAGTGTTTATAACTTGTGATAACTTATTACTCACAGCTAGGCGAAAAAATTTCTTCTTGAGCAGTTGCTCTAAAAAGAGATCTTAAGGAAGGGATTACTAGAATGAGCTTCTTGGGACGGGACTTGATGGTATGTGATATTAATGAAACATCTTCCATGGACGGGGTGAAATGTCTTGTTGCTACAGTGATACAGTTTCATGCAGGTCTATAAATACTATGAATTGCACGTTTTCACAATCCATTTGATCTGTGTGTATTTACCTCTAGACATTGGTAAGATTCACTGTGACAGTGTTGGTTCGTTTCTCAACATTCTAACTACGAGTACTGTGTTAATCTTCAACAATCTATCATGATATGAAAATACACCAAGCTCACTTCCTCATGTTAAGAACTTTTGTAGATTGGGACAGCCAAAAGTATTAATCCCTGAGAGCTTCTTTTTGCTTTAATCCTGGGTCGGGGAGGGGGGAACTGTCTCTAGCTTATATCAACATGGTGCGCATAATCAATTAAGGACTAAACATAGGCTATGTCACATCATTCTCCGATTCATACATTTAGCACCATTGTTGGGATTGTAGCCAGCAACAGTTGAGAGCATTTAGCCTAGCTTTACATTTCTTGTTTAGTTGTGGTATAGTGGATTTGTTAAAGGGTACATCTACACCAAGTATCTGTAAGTTTTAACGTAGCTAATGATTTCAACATGGCAATAAATGGGTGGGGGATGTCGTATTGCGTGTTAATATCTTTGTTTTAGAGGAAAGTATTATGAGGCTGGTCGATTACAAATTGCTGAACTTCATTAAGAAGTGGTATTCATCTTATTATGCCTGTTGTATGATCATGTTTATCATCAGCATAGCTTTATAGCTATATGTTTAGGTGAGGCATTTAGGTGAGAATTAATCAGAATATTTAAATAGGCATGGGGACTAAGAACTCTCCTGCGGTTGTTACCTAATGAATTTTCTTTAGAATCACTTCTGAAGGCCTTGGTAAAGGCAGCGGGATACTATATTTGACAGGTATCCTATTATCCAGCAGAGTAAGCTACCACCAATATTCATTTTTGGCTAGTTCATTGTAGTATAACAGTTATGATTCGCAATATCAAATGCAGATTTTAGATTCAAGAAAAAGTGGTTTAATAAAATAGTAGAGGTTGTGTGCAGTGAGAAAGGTTGCGAATACAGTTCTGCACACTTTTTTACCTTTCATGAACCCATAGAGGTAGGGGGAAAGTTTGATGTCTGATTCTGTAGTACAGTCTAGTCTAAAGCAACATTCTTTCAAAAAGATTTACAAAGACAACTAGTTAAGGAGTCGTCCTAAAGTATCATGCTGTTGGGGCTTAGGGATAGCACCAATGAGACTATTGGTCCAGGATGTAGTGTAGAACGCCCTTAATGTAACTGAGATTATAAGTGCAATAACAAAGGGTTATCAGGCACGTGCCTTAGAGTTCTGGAATATCAAGGTTATACCATCCTTCCAGGAGCTGTTGATCGACCTTGGTTAATGCATTATCTAGTTATTAACTCGGTAAAGGCGGCAATCACTATCATCATTATTCTGCTCATTAAAATTAATCTGTTTCAACATTTCTTCAGAAGTCTCTCCCTAAATTTTTTCTAATATGAGATGGAAGGCTTTCCATGCCTGGATGTTTTGGACAGTCATTTATGAGTCTTTTGCTTTTTCATGAGGAAAGGGATGAGAACATTGCCAGTCTATTTCCTGGTTATTTTATTTATACCTTTCCCCCCCCGCCCCCCCCCAACTCAAGGGGTGGACCTATTTAATTCCACTATCAAAAAACTGTTACCATTCCTGTTGCCTAAGTTCCTTCCTTTCTATTACTTTGCATTTGTTTGTGCAGCTGGAACGTTCTGAGCAGGTTGGGGTTCTAATTCACGGTTGTATGCTTTACAAATCCTCTAGCTGCATGTGTTAGATTGTGCAGCAGGATCATTATAGTATTTACCACTGGTTTTTATTGTTAATTATAGTGGAGGGTCTTTTTTTCATATTCATGCCCATTTGGATCTGTGAGAAACACTCTCAATAGTGCGGTAATTAATTCTTCATTAAATTTTTGTTGTACCAATCAACACCCATGTCCTAACTAGTCTATAAGGTCATCAGGAGCATCAGGTGAAAAATGGCGTATAACATGCATCGTTCAATGCTTCAGTAAACTGAGTCGTTCAGTCGTGAATTGAAGGTATTCCTGACTCACAACCCAAACATTATTATCTAAACTGGATATTAAGTGAGAAAACTGGTGAAAATCTAAATCCTCAAACCGATATTTCAGAGTATTTTCATGATGAGCAAATATAACTATATCCATCAGTTCGTTTTAATGTTGTTGGCGCACATAACTGTTATATTAGGAAGAATATTATTCGTACCGAGGAGGTAAGGTTAGGGTAAGATTGGACAGGAAACAGGAAAAGTGTTACCCTGACGCTTAGCTTTGTTATATGATGACCCGACTGACCAAGGTCTTCCATTGGCTTGCCGCTCCACTCCTGTGCAAAATTTGAATTCTTATAAACTTTGGTTATAATTAACTAGTAAACTGTAGAGTCACTATATAATTAAATTATTAGACGGGGGATACGAGAGAAATATAATTATTATAAGAAAGAAAAGAGCTTAAACCCATGAGCAAAGAAATGAAATGTATATTAAAAAACTGTTTGGCCGAAGACCTTTCTGCTATTTTTTTGCAAATTATCCTATTTGCGTTTAGTTAGCTTTTCCATTAATTAGCTCAATGGCCTGGAGGGAGGAAACGACAATTTGCAGAGGGAATTTATCATAATGTTTGCCTGGGTCCATGTTTTTCACTCTGTTGCAAACATCTAGGGGTAAGTTGGAGCGAAGGGGTTAAGGAGGTTCTGTTGTGCGTAGAGGCTTGGACTCCTAAGAAGCATGCGTGTGTGTGGGTGTGTGTGTAGTGTGTGGGTGTGTGGGTGTGTGTGTGTGTGTGTTGTGTGTTGTGTGTTAGATTGGAGTGGATGCAAATTGCTTTTGTGACTTGACGTGCCTGTTGGAGTGGGTTTTGAGCAAAGTAACATTTTGTAGAATTATGAAAAAACGGTTAGCCGGACTCGAGTCTGGTGGCGCGAAGTACAGGTGACTGCGCTCTGAAGGGGGGTAGAGAATATGTTGCAGTTTTTGATCAGTAGTTTTGCCCCGCCTCTGGCAAGACAGTGGAGTGAGTGATGATGAAAGTGTTTTTTCTTTTTTGGGTCACCCTGCCTTGGCGAGAAATTGCCTGTGTATTAATAAAACAAATATCGTGACTGGAACAATACACAAACAACCCGCACATAAGAGAATGAAACTTATGACGACGTTTCGGTCTGACTTGGACGATCTGGAAATTTGGTCTCTCATAAATGTTCCCTCAGAGTTTGGTGTATAATCATTATATGGGATCATAAATAGACAGTTTGGGTGGGTAACTTCACTGGTGAATGTTGCCAAAGTGAACGCTGACTTGATCAACATGGAACCTGTGGTTTATAAAGACACGTCAGCAAACTCCAGGACATATTTATTACAAACCGTTTCTGTCTAAGGGCCAGAGTGACCAAGGTCCCAGGACCGAAACGGCTTTCAGTATCTCTAGCGTTTGTTGACGTCTTTTGGAACCTCTTCGTCGTATCAATAACCAAAGTTTACATCAGAGAACCTGTGATCAGGTGTATTGGTTAAGATTGACTTGGGGTGTAGTGCACTTTGGGCAACATCAACAATAGTAGCAGACCTTTGGGCATTAAAATCACAACTAAGCTCTAAACCCACAAGGGTTATACAGCGGTGAGACCTTTGGTGCAACATTAACTACAACATCTGTAAACATAGATCAACATGAGCCCAGACATCTGTAGCTTTAGTTTGCGGTACATGTAATCATTCAACAGTTCCAATAAACGTCAGAAAAAAAAAGACATTAACCTCGCCTGGTGCTGGACAATGTATCATTGTTTGGATGGTTGAAGCTGTCTCTGTGGTTCTTTCACTGTGTTTATATTTATACTCTCCAATATGTTGACTGACACTTACCAGTACATGCAGTAACTTATTCCCCGCTACACGAGATGATACTATGATAGATGGACTTGCAGTCTCCAGTGTATGAACACTCGCACCCTCCGGTCTATGAGCACTTATAATCTCCAGTGAGCGGACACTTACACTATCAAGTGTGCTGATTAACTCTCCAGTGTATTAAGAATATACATTTAAGTGTATAAACACTTAAATCTCTTTTCTATGGACTTACACTCTCCACTGTATGGATACTCGCTCTCTCCAGTACACTGACACTTACACTTTACTGGAATATGCCCAACACCTGCTATAATGTGTCCAATACCTGTTGCAATGTGTCGGCGAGGTAATCCCCCAATATTTATGTCCACAGACAAACATATCAAGAGAGATGATAGCGCCAGGATAACACTTTGGCTCGTCTTGCAGGTAGCCACTACCTCTCCGGGACTCGCCAAGATCTTTTATTACTACTGTGTATTTCCTTACTCGATTATCACGAAGCAGCCAGTTAACAAAACCGAGCTACTGAGTCCCAGCATTTATTTAGGATCACCTGGGTTTCTTTAATTTCCATTTAGTTTTATTTCTTCTTTAGGAAGATCTTGATAGCCCTGATGTTCAAATTTATTCTATAAGAATTTTTAAAGGAGAGTGGGTGTATTATGCTATTACTTTGTAAAAATCAGATGAGAAATAATGAAAACGTTACCAGTGATGATATGTTTTATATCCGGGCTGGGCGAGATGTATAGGCAAGTCTCCTTACCCCTTCCATCCCAGTTCCCCTTCGCAGTAAATAGGTATCCAGATAGGTAAACAGTAGTATAAACCACGAGATACTAATTTCAAAAGAATCTTTCATTACACGACGTTTGGCACACTGGGATGAAACCCTGTGAGTGAAACGTCGTATAATACAGAACCCCCTGCTAAGAGTGTCTTTGAAATTATCTCTGAGTACAGTATGGGTTGTAAAGCGACTGTTGTGGGTAGCATCCTTGGAGATAATATTTTATATCTGAGCAGTGGTAAAAAATAGCATGCAAAATTAGCTACTCGGGTTATATACCTACTGGCTTTGGTATCGTATACATGATCAATAAAAAGCGACTGGTATACAGCAACATACACTAGGTTGTATACATACACCGTGTTTTCATAATAAAAGCGTAAGAGCTATTGATAAGCAATCATCATAAAATATTGCTAGAGAGGCCCGTGAAGAAAATATTCTCAAGATCCTGCAAAACATTCTCTTTTCCTTTTCGTGAATTTATGGATGCAGTTTACGAACAAAAATTCTGCTAATAAAAAAAAAAGATGGAATGGGGAAATATTCGTCCACACCTTTGTTTCCAATTCCCCAAATGGGAAGGTTCGTCTACCTTTGTTTCCAATTCCCCAAATGGGGAAGTTTCGTCTACCTTTGTTTCCAATCCCCCAAATCGAGGTGCAATTCTCTGGATGACCTTCAATAACATCTTTTAATCATGTTCCAGTGAAAATAAAACCTGCAACAAAACAGTCTTTTTTATTTAAGGTCCGTTTATCATTCAAGTAATTTCCTGTTCCTTCTTTATTTCTAAATAAAATACCTTGTTATTCTCCTCGAGTTCTCTGATTATTATTGCTCTCATTAGCAATAATTTTTAGAAGACACTCCCCTTTTTCAGGGATATTTATTCCTAATTTAAAATATAAAATACGATGCATTATGAATTCATCGTATTAGTTTTCACAAGATAATTACATTTGCGGATGTCTGATCGTGTATTTGGATTTACGAAACATGAGCAATGTTCTTGGAATCCCGTCTTGAGTGTTTGTAGTTCGTGGCGCATCATGGTCAGTGTTTATAGTAACATGATCGAAACTATGACCAACGAATCCTGTTTTCTGAGTTGACAATTACAGGAAAAAAATTAAGTTTCTCACTGACAAGTGTTCATAAGAACATAAGAAAGGAACACTGCAAAGGCCAACTGACCCATGCGGAGCAGGTCCATGTCCCTCCCCCGGATTAGCCCAATGACCCGCCCAGTCTGGTCACCTCACTCGAGGAAGGAGCACAGCACCAGACCCAGCAGCACAAGTTAGTAAGGTCCAACTCACGCCCACCCACACCCACTCATGTATTTATCTAACCTATTTTTAAAAACTACACAATGTTTTAGCCTGAATAACTGTACTCGGGAGTTTGTTCCACTCGTCCACAATCTATTACCAAACCAGTGCTTTCCTATATCCTTCCTGAATCTGAATTTTTCCCAACTTGAAACCATTGCTACGAGTCCTGTCTTGGCTGGAATATTTTCAGTACACTATTTACATCCCCTTTATTTATTCCTGTTTTCCATTTATACACCTCGATCATATCCCCTAATTCTACGCCTTTCGAGAGAGTGCAGATTCAGGGCCCTCAGTCTATCCTCATAGGGAAGATTTCTGATACATGTGATCATCTTTGTCATCCTCCTCTGTACGTTTTCCAGAGTATTTATATCCATTCTGTAATACGGTGACCAGAACTGAGCAGCATAGTCTAAATGAGACCTAACTAAGGATATATAGAGCTGAAGAACAACCTGAGGACTTATATTATTTATACTTCTAGATATGAAGCCAAGAATTCTGTTAGCTTTATTGCGAACACTAATTGCACTGTTGTCTTGGTTTTAGATTACTGCTAACCAGAACTCCTAAATCCTTTTACGTCAATTATGGGTGATATACATGTATGCTGTATATTTTTTAAATAAAATATAAAAAAAAAATCCTTTTCGCAATCAGTAGTATTAAGATCTACATTATTTAGTTTATATGGTGGCATGGTTATTTTCCTGTCCAACAATTAGAACTTTGCATTTGTCTATATTTAACTGAATCTGCCACTTCTCCGACCATTGCATCAGTCTATTCAAATCATCCTGGAGTGTTCTAGTGCCCTAATTAAAACGAATTGGACGCCCTATTTTGGTGTCATCGTGTTTTGACTTCTCAGTGTATGATGATATGAGGGGAAAAACTATGCCTGGAGTACTCACCTAAATGCTTTCGTTCATAGGTGGTTTGCAGGGTCGAATCTTAGCTCCTGGCCTCGCCTGCATACTTTCCATTAGGTTCACCTCCTCTTAGCCTAGTGGGCCTTATCGTACCTGCTCTTAATGCAATGTGTACAAACTACCTCCATTACTTTGTAGAGGCAATTCCACTTCCTGACCGCCCTAAGACTAAAGAAATACTTGTTGGTATCCCTGTGCTTCACCTGTGTCTTTAATTTCCAGCTGTGCCCCAAAGTACTTTTCCTCTAATAGCCTCTCCCTCTCTACCCCCTCAAATTCTTCGAGTCGCGTGTTCAGTGCTTGTTACAACTGAGCTATGCTGGTGGTGTCGTGTGTCCATGGTTTGATATTACAGCAGGACAGCTACGCACGTTGTATCTAGTGCTCAGCATTTGTAATTTGTGGAGAAATTTTCTCCAGGAGGGGGTATCAGCCCCCTTCAGCCCTTTCAGCCCCTTCAGCCCCTTTCAGCCCTGAGTGCCCAAGCCCTCAGAAGGGGCGAGCGTCTTGTTTACTGCTAGAGTGAGTAATTGATCACAGATGCTATGCCACGTAGCCAAGTGACCTCTGCTCCTTGCAGCGGTGTTGCAAAGTGTATTTTTATAAGAGACAGTACATCTCTTACTTAGCAGGACAATTAAGGAAAATCCTGCTCCCACTTTATTACCATAGTAAAAATAGTGTACATTGTTGTCTATGCTTAAGACAGCAAGAAACAAACATTCTGCTTTGCTTCATCGAGGAGGTGACAAGGATGCAAGGTACTAGGTCAGCGTTTTTTTTTTTTTTGTGCTAGGGCAGTGACGGCTTGGGGCGGTGTGGCGAGGCCAGAGTATCTTTGACTCTAGGGAGAGTGACACTGATGCCAGGATATTGATCTGTGCGTTAGTGTGAACAAAGTGTCTCTAACACAACCACTTAAGAGAAGTGTGATCAGCTTCTCTTGTGATACATTGTGAACAATAAAGACAAATCTTGTGGAACATAGTGTACCAGTGTGCGTTTCCTAGACAATGGAAGACGTGGACATCCAAGGACACTTCAGCTTCTATCAAGTCACCGATACCTGTCGAAGGTGTTGAGAACACCATAGCTCACGTTACAAAGAGCAAGGTATGTTACGAATTTCTTGTAGATCGGGGGATTGCGCAATTCTTGAGTCACAAGGAGTTTGTAATCAACCTATAATCGGCAGTAAGGTGTGGACTTTTGAGTCCAAACAAGTAGGTATTTCGTCAGCCATCATCGAATGAAATATGCTGACATAACACCCCCTAGGGGTAATTTATACTTACAAATTGTATCTCTTGACAGCCCAATGTTGTGATGGTTTCGACAGCTTCTAGACCTCGTTTGCAGGGGCGGCTGTGTAGACGATTTGCTGTCATTTATCAGCTAAGTGTTCATTATATATAGTTATAATTACACATAGCTGGTAAGGCCAAAATCCTCAACATAATTACAAGAGCAGAGTTATGTTCGTGGTGTCCGTTTTGCAGTGTTCGTAGTTACAAAAACATGATTACGTTAGTGGTGTCTCGTGTTCAGTGTTTACTTTCTTATATGTATCCTGGTGGGTTTTTTCGTAGTTAATAATTGTGGTCTCTTGCTTACCTTTATGATCCTGCTTAGAAATCTTAAATTGTATAGTCTTATCATTTTATGATTACGTATGTGGCTAATACGTCTCATCTTGTCAGTGCGAAAATACACGTATGTATGTGTATATGACACGTATGTACGAGTATGTTAATTATTCGTTAATCTAATGTGATCAAGCTGTCTCATTTGTATATACAGTTTGGAGTAAGTCTCTAACAAATAATTCTTAAGCCAGTTTCTCTTCTATCTAAAAAAAAGATATGTTTGGGCCACTCTACTCATTAATCAAAAGGAATAAATTTAAAATGAGAACGAAGTTACGTCCGTCATCGTATTTATATAGAGATGACGGCGGAGTTGGATAATACACGAACTTATTGAAGAATAAATATATTTTTAACGGGTTTACGAATTCCCAACAAGCAGTTTGCAACCGGTCACTGCCTAAGTAAATCCTTGAATGAATTTCCCAGATTCAGGAAAAGAATAAGAAAAAGATTATTGGGCGAAAAGACAAGAACGTGCATTCGCGGAACTGTCTGCAGGAAGGACTCAAGACGGCCGAGTGTAGAGGAGAAATTTTTCTGCGTTAGGAGAAATAGGAAATACTTTCTTGATGTAAGTCTTAAGTTCTACGATGACTGGTACAGCGGGAATTTTGGTCATTTGACCGAGGACTTCAGATTTATATCCGCTCCATTATATATATGATGTATATTTAGAGAGTTTGTCCAGTCTTAGGCTGACAGTGGGTGAACCCACTGGGTATAAGCAGTCAATACTCAA